>MDKJ01337641.1:0-12555 GCA_005239525.1 Nicotiana knightiana | reverse complement strand
TAACACTGGTGCCGTGGTCAAGGCTGTCTTGAGCTTCTGAAAGCTCGCCTCACACTCATCTGAACACCTGAACTGAGCATTCTTCTGAGTCAACCTAGTCATCGGGGCCATAATGGATGAAAATCCCTTCACAAACCGGCGATGATAACCTGCTAAGCCTAGGAAACTCCAGATCTCTGTGGCTGAGGTGGGGCTAGGCCAATATCTGACTGCTGAAATCTTCTTCGGATCCACCTGAACACCCTCTGACGATACCACATGGCCTAGAAATGCAACTTAACTCAACCAGAACTCACACTTGGAAAATTTTGCATACAACTGACTATCCCTCAAAGTCTGGAGAACAACTCGAAGATGCTGCTCATGCTCCTCTCGACTACGGGAATAAATCAAGATATCATCTATAAACACAATCACAAACGAGTCCAAATAAGGCCTGAATACTCGGTGCATCCACTCTATAAAAGCAGCGGGGGCATTTGTCAACCCAAACGACATAACCAAAAACTCATAATGCCCGTAATGAGTGCGAAAAGCCGTCTCAGGAACATCAGACCCCCTGATCCTCAGCTGATGATAACCAGATCTCAAGTCTATCTTAGAGAACACTGAAGCACCCTGAAGCTGATCAAATAAGTCATCAATCCTTGGCAAAGGATACTTGTTCCTGATAGTAACCTTATTCAACTGCGGGGAGTCAATGCACATCCTCATTGAGCCATCTTTCTTCTTCACGAACAACTCTGGAGCACCCCAAGGAGAAACACTAGGCCTGATGAAGCCTTTATCCAACAAATCCTATAACTGCTCCTTCAATTCCTTCACAATACCGATATCGAGATACGATGGTTGAAGACTTCGTAATTATGCAAAATGACATGCCTTATCTAACGCCACCTGGGCGGGCAGTTACCTTGAAGGTTAGGGCTCCATAATTATAGCACGAATTTGGCAAATTACGCACAGATATTTAATTAGTTTATTTATCTATTAATATTATTATTATTATTACCCTTATTTTGTACATAATTAATAAGTTTAACAAGCACGACTCCCTACCAGTACTAAAGTAAAAAAAAATAAACAAAGTTTAGTTCACAAGGAAGAATTTAAACACAAGAATTTCCATCACAAGGATCTCATCTTGACATAACTTTCACCACGGCTTGAGGCACTATCTAAATATACCAAATCATATTAACACGCGAGGATCTCGTCCTCAATTCTGAATCACAAGTAATAGGCATATCGCCAATCGAAACATTCCATTTCCTTTATTTAAATATTTTCCGTTAAGTAAAATTTCAACACGTAATGGTAAACACAGTTAACCCGATAGAATTTCTCAATACAAGTATTCACATAAGTAAATTTTTGAGTTACGAAGCTCAACCGAAAGAGGATCATATTAGAAGATTTTTATTAGATAAGCATAACCGAATTAAGTTCAGAAAATGATCACTTTATAATAATTAGAGATTTTCCTTTTTAATGAAACCATTTAATGTAAAGACCTCATCCATACCATAGAAAATATATCAATAGACCGGGTCTCCACCTCTAGGAATCTAACCTCCACTTTCGACATTCTGACTCCTTTTCCCTAGGTTATCATGTAGTTAAGTTGTAGCTGCAATGGGGTACGTAGCTTGAGTTCTCTGAAGAAATATGACTCTCCCAAGTTTAGGGCAATTTCTACCACCAGCCGACATAAAGTATCAACCTGTCCTAAGTTCGTCCGAAATTTACAATCATTTTTGAGTCCTTTAATGAGTCTGGGGACTCGCCCTCTAGCTATACGAACCATTGTAGGAGTATGAATGGTTAACTTATCGAACCTGATGGCAGATTCTGATACCGTCGTATGACCTGACGCCACGATGACTTCGACGCTGAGTAGACTTTTGTAGACTTCAAGTTGTTTGAATAACTCCTTTGGTACTGAAGTATAGGGTTATTAAGGAGGTAGACGTACCGAAATTCCTAGCTTTATCTGTTGAAAAAATTCCCGGCCTTATACATTCCAAACCAAAACCGATATGACACGCGACCTCGCAATCTATTCCTTGACGGTGGACTTCCCCCATGTGGAACGAAGTCATAGGTCACGATACCTGATAATCCACGATTTTAAACTTCACAGCTCATAAAAATCAACCCGGTTGGTTTACTCTTATTCCCATGGTGTGCAATACTTCATGGAAGCGGCCCAGAAAATCATGTGGGTCTTCAAAAGATATACCACTAAAATGGAGTGGAACTCGTTTGGTAACTTGTCTAACCTCAATAAATGGACTAGTGCATCCTGCACGATGGAGTAGCCATTAATCCTTCTGGAATCTGAACTAGTCCAACAGGTACTGGCTGAGCTAGAACCTCCACATCCAGATCCATTTGAGATTGTACAATAGGTTCTCGTGTTCGAGCTTTAGACTGTGCTCTGCTTCTGTCTCTTCCCTTGATCGTAGCCATCATTGGGGCTTCATCTCTTGTTCGGTCGTAGACGCTTCGCGTGCTGTTGAGATTAGTGAGAGGACAAGAGTATGCAAGTTCAATCATCAATGATAGAATAAATTCGCACGATGGAGATGAAAAAATGTGGAGTTATTCCTGACTTTGTAGCCTCTGGGGGATAAATACAGACATCTCTGTACCGATCCCTCAGACTCTACCAAGTTTGTCCGTGAGACCTAATCAATCTAGAGCTCTGATACCAACTTGTCACGATCCGAAATCCCACCTTTGAGCCGTGATGGAGTCTAACGTTGAACCCGATAGACAAGCCAACGAGTAAAGTTAAACTAACATGATAACACCGAATTAACAGAATAAACTAAAAACAGTTAACAATTTTTAGCAGCAGAAATAGAAAAAATGTCAAAGCTAAGTAAGGATAACATAATACAACGTTGCAATAATTCCCCAAAACCTGGAGTCAAAAACTCACGAACTGTCTATAGGAGTGCTAAATACAAATTCTGAAATGAAATACATTACTGTCTCTGAAAACTAGAGGAAAAACAAGACAGAAATACAGAAACTAGGGATAAGAGAGAAGCCAACGCCCACGAACGCCAGTGGGTATACCTTGAAGCCTCTGGGGGATGGACTGAAGGAGACTCCCTCAACGCTGTCAACTGGGTCCGGGTGCGGGATCTGCACAACAATAAGATGTGCAGCGTAGTATCAGTACAACCGACCCCATGTACTGAGTAAGTACCGAGCCTAACCTCGGCCGAAGTAGTGACGAAGCTAGACTTGACAACAAACTTTAACATGTCCTATTCTACAACATATATCATGGAAAAACAAAGCAAGAGATAAACAGATACGTAGGGGGATACGGGAGTAGACAATGGGGTAACAAGTGAGATAGAGCAGTTAATTAAGCACATAGGAACAGACAAGAAGGCAATTTATCAGAAATATGCTAATGAGGCAAATATAATTCCAGAAATGTAATTAATGGCACGGCATCACCCTTCGTGCTTTTACTCTCTTCCTCACAATGCAATGTATGATGTAAGATAACATGAATCATGGAACAGAATCAGCCTTCGTGCTTTTACTCTCTTCCTCACGATGCAATGTATCATGTATGGCAATGTAATCATGGCACGACATCAACCTTCATGCTTTTAAATATAAATCATGGGACGACATCAACCTTCGTGCTTTTAAATATAAATCATGGCACGACATCACCCTTCGTGCTTTTACTCTCTTCCTCACTATGCAATGTATGATGTAATCAATCTAAATCATGGCACCACATCACTCTTTGTGCTTTTACTCTCTTCCTCACTATGCAATATATGATGTAATCAATGTAAATCATGGCACGACATCACCCTTCGTGCTTTACAATCTTCCTCACCAATGCAATGACAATTGTCAATGGCAAGGAATGCAGCACAGTGGAATTAGAAATCATGATCACCCGGCAAGGGGAAAATTTCAGTCATTAGCATAACAAATTGCCCGTCAAGGGTCTCAGCTATAACCAACCTTTTCAAGTATATCCTTTACAGTTGGGTCCTCAATATAACCATTACATCACAAGTTCAGCAACGAGGGTTTTCAACAACAATCAACTTCCAAGTAGAGACAAATTCATAATACAATGGATATGGGAGTAAGACCAAGAATTTCATCAAAAATGGACTCACGGGCATGCTTGACACACAATGCATAGGTACTCGTCACCTCACCTATGCATTGAACATGATAAACACTTAGCACATAGCGTACGATACCTATTCCCTCACCAAAGTTAGGCAAGACCCTTACCTCGGGTAAAAAAATAGCAATCAAGCCTTTAACACCGCCTTTCCTTTTGAATTGACCTCCGGAACAACAATATCTAGACATAATTACCTTAAGTATATCATTAATGACTCAATAAATTGATCCCATAGCCTATTATCCATTTCCTATCATTGTTCCAAAAATACCAAAATTTGACCCCGGGCCCGCTTGGTCAGAACACGAGGCTCGCACCAAAACCCGATCACCCATACCCCCACAAGTTCAAATATATGATTTGGTTTGAAATCCGACCCCAAATTGAGGTTGAATTACCAAAAATTCCCAAAACCCTAACTCTACCCAAAACCCCTAATTTCTACTTTGATTTCATGATTTTAGGCCTAGATTCTAGGGTGAAATCTTGTAAAATGAAGTTAAGGAGTAAAGAAAATGAGTTAGAAATCACTTATTAATATTGTGGAGAAGAAAGAGTGTTTGGAAAATCACATCTTATGTTTTTAGGGCTTTGAAAAATGAAAAGAACTGAAATTCCCGTCCATTTATACCCCCCTCAGGTCCCCCACTGCGGTCAGCGAAAAATGGACCGCGGCCGCGCTAGCAAAGACCAAGAAAAGCTGAAGAAACCCAAGAAAAATGACTGCAGTGACATGCTTTAGTATTTTGGCCATAACGTTTTTCTACAGATGTCCAAATTACGATTTCTTTACCTTTGTGGAAACTAGATACGATGTTCTAAAACTTTTATGTTTGAATCATCTCAAAATTCCTTGTAGATCAAAAGATATAGGCATCCGAAGTCGGACTAGTGGCCAAGCTCCTCCACCGCGGACCACGAAAACACGACCGCGACCGCGAAAAAGGACCGCGGAGCTCGGTGGTAAGTTCAGAGATCTGAGTTCTGTGACCTCCAACAGCTATATTTTAAGCCTAAAGACCTCCCGGGACCTACCCGAAACTCACCCGAGCCCTCGGAACCTCAAACAAAATGTACACATGACCTCAAAATCATCCTACTGACTTATTCGAGTAATGAAACCACCAAAATAACATCAAAAACAATGAATTAAACTCCAAAATCTATAGAATTTTCTCAAACTTCATAAACTATCAACTTTTCCATTTTTGATCTGAAACACGTCAAACCAAGTCCGTTTTACACCAAATTTTACAGATAGCTCATACATATATTAAACCTGTTCGGGGCTTCGGAACCATAATACGGGCAAGGTAACACAGGTTTCACATCAAAATTCATTTTCAAAAGTCTTTATTATTTTCAGAAAATAATTTTCTTTAAAAAATTCATTTCTCGGGCTTGGAACCTCGGAACTCAATTCCGGGCATACACCTAAGTCCCATATTTTTCTACGGACCCTCCGGGACCGTCATATCACGGGTCCGGGTCTGTTTACCAAAAATGTTGACCAACGTCAACTTTAATCAATTAATCATTATGAAATCAACTTTTCATCAAGGTTTCACATAAAAGCTTCCCAGCTACACGCCCGGGCTACGCACACATATCGAGGTGAGATTAACAGAGGCTTTCGAGGCCTCGGAACACCAATTTAGCTAAATTAACATAGGCTGACCTTTTGGGTCATCATATAAATGACAGTGATAAGGGTGGACATGGGAAATAAATAATAGTGATAAGGGTGGACATGTGAGATCGGGTTGCACGCCGCAACAAGACAGTGATGAGGGAGGATATTTATGTTTGACTGATTTTAATTACAAAGATTTGGAAGCTTTATTATTTTACTATACTGTTTCTCATATTATGCACATACGATTGTTTTAAAGTAAAGTTTGGAAATTTATGTTGGATCTTGGTCACAGCTGAGTCCTGGAATAGGCGATTGAGTTATTTTATTTATTCATTGTTGTAGTTATATTTTCTTGTTTGCATAGGATTATTTTATCACTTTATTATATACATATATTGTCGTAGGTTAAGTTATAATTGCCCCACCTTAGCCTCGTCACTACTTCGTTGAGGTTAGGATCGGTACTTACTCAGTACATGAGGTCGGTTATACTGATACTACACTCTGCACTCTTTTGTGCAGATCCAGGTACCGCCCAACAGTAAGATTTTTAGTAGCTGCTATTCATTATCCGGAGACACGAGGTATATCTGCCGGCGTTCGCAGATCCCGAGAGTCTTCTCTTAGTTCGTAGAGACTGTTTTATATTTCCTCAAAACAGTTATATTATTTCTTTCAGCCATTATTTGTATTATTCTTTGGTAGTTCGTGAATTGTGACACAAGACCTTGGGGTAGTCTTAGATTTATTTATATAATTAATTTGTGGCTCGGTTTATTTATTTGTTTATTATTTTGTATATGGAGTTATTCTTTGAAAACCATTGTATTAAGTTTACTTTAAATTTATTTTATTATGTTTAAAAAGATAATCAAAGGAAAATAGCTAATCGAACATTGGCTTGTCTAGCAAGTGTGGTGTTAGGCGCCATCACGATCCCTAAGGTTAGGAATTTTGGGTCGTGACAAGTTGGTATCAGAGCACTAGGTTGCTTAGGTCTCACAATTCACGAAAAAACTTGGTAGAGTCTGAAGGATCGGTACAGAGACGTCTGTACTTATCTATCAGAGGCTATGAAGTTAGGAACAATTTAAGTTCTATTCTACTCTATCGTGCGAATTTATTCTACCATTGATGATTGAACTTGTCTATTCTCGTCCTCTCACAAATCTCAACAATGCGCAAAATGTCTACAAAGGGTTGCAAAGAAGGGTAAGTTGAGCCATAGGTATACCGGGCTGTTTGAGATTCTTGATCGGGTGAGGGAGTTAGCTTATAGACTTGTGTTGCCTCCAGGGTTATCCTCAGTTCATCATGTATTCCACTGGTCTATATGAGGAGGAGCCGGTAGCCGTTCTAGACCGACAGGTTCGTCAGTTGAGGTCTAAGAGTTTTCCTTCAGTTCGAGTGCAATGGAAAGGTCAGCCCATTGAGGCAGTGACTTGGGAGTACGAGTCGGACATGCAGAGTAGATATCCAAATTTTTTTGCCAATTCAGGTAATTTTCTATGTCTGTTTGAGGACGAACGTTTATTTTAGAGGTGGAGATTGTGATGACCCAAGGGGTCATTTTATGAATTAAGACTCTGTTCTAGGCTTATTAGCCATAAAAAAAATAATTTTAATTACCTCAATTTGCATGCGTAGTCCGGGCGTGAAATCGGAAACCTTTCATGTGAAAATATAAGAAATAATAATTTTCAGAATTTAAAGTTTAGTTTTAGTTGACTTGAGTCAACATTTTAGTAAACGGACCCGGCTCTGTGTTTTGAAGATCCCGTGAGGTCCGTAGTAAAATATGGGACTTGGGAATATGCCCGGAAATGAATTCCGAGGTCTCAAGCTTTTGAAATTAATTTTTGAAAGAAATTGTTTTGCTGAATTATTAATGAAATAATAAAAAGAATTAATGTTTGAAACCATTAGTATCAGGCTCGTATTTTGGTTTCGGAGCCCGGTACAGATTTGTTATAGTATTTTAATACTAACTGTGAAGTTTGGTGAGAATCGGAGTTTATTTGACGTGATTCGGACGTCCGGTTGAAAAATAGTGAAATTGAAGTGTTCTTGAGAAAAATGATGAGTTTTGAGGTTTAATTCATAGTTTTACATGTTATTTTCATGACTTGATCGCACGATCAAGTCGGTATGATATTTTTATACTTGCATGCATGTTTGGTGTAGAGCCCTGAGGGCTCGGGTGAGTTTCAAATATGTTTGGGTTGTGTTGCGCTCGTTCTTTCTTATGCTTCGACGTCGTTTTTTCAAGCATGAATGATATCATATTGAACAAATAAGCTCCGATTTCTGTTTTGAATAAATTATTGGATCCGCATCATAATTACGGACCCGTAGCAAAAAGAATCGTTGAATTTGGACATCGTATGAGGACTTTATGGTCATTTTATTAAGGTTGCCAGATTTTTCAGATTATTTACAAAATTACCACTGACAGAGTATTTAAAAATTTACACTATTTGCAAATATTAAAACCTACATATCTCATTCATTATAAGGTCAAATTGAGTGATTAAAAAGACTAACTTGACCAAAATTTCACAAGGAATCCATTGGAGACATAAAAATCGAGTTTCAGGATCGTTTGTTACGAGAAACAAGGCATAATAGCTGCCAGAAAAATATATAAAACTATGGTTTGTTCATTCGGTCATATTTTGAGTTGGGGAGCTCGGATTTGGGCGATTTTCACCATATGGATTGGGGTAAGAGTTCTCTAATTGTTTTTATTTTTTGTTATATTTCAATTACCCAATGTTTTTCATCATTTTTAAATCAAAAACTAAGAATTTTCATGGTAAAAAGATGGAGGGTTTGGGTAGAATTAGGAAATTTTGTAAAAAAATCGAATCTTTACCTCAAATTGAGGTCGTATTTCGAAACTAATTGTATGTTCGGGCTCGTGGGTTAATGGGTAAACGTAAATTGTTTCGAACCCCGAGTTTGGACCAAGCAGGCCCAGGGTCGGGTTTAACTTTTTTTGAGAAAACTTAGGAAAAATTATAATTTTCAGTAAATTTAGTTCCTTTAGCACTAATTAATGATATAAAGTTAATTATGGTTAGATTCGAGTGTATTGGAGGTGAATTCATGAGGAAAAGCTATAATTAAACAGTGACTGACCTGCGAAGTTGAGGTAAATGTTTGGTTTAACCTTGACTTGAGGGAATAGGAATACCCAACCTGATTGTTATGTGAAATTGTTTGTGTGTAGTGTATAGGTGAGGTGACGAGTACCTATGCACTTCAATATTGTTGTTTACCATGATCCCTTTTCCGTTTTCCATTTATTTGCTTCCCGGCTTGACTGTTTTATGATTGTTGAGGTTTATATGGTCAAGTGATGATCTTTGCTGTAATAAATCTAAGACCTGATTGAGAGTCACATGTACTTTTTTCTTGATGTTATATAGATCAAGAATGCATTTGGATTATCGTGTTTATTTTTTTATTTTGAAGATTTAGTGAAGTCTTAAACCTTAGACAAATAAACAAACAAAAAGAAATTATTGATAATGTTGTAGAGTAGGACCCCAGACTTTAAAAATGTAAAACGGTAGGATAAGATAAACTATTTGGAGCTCATTAAATTTAGGTCATGAGTGAATTTATGAAAATATTCATTTATATGCGGCTTTTAGAAATATGTTCAAGTACGTAATTGAATTATTCTGCATATGCTACTTGACTATTTGTTTTCATTAGATTATTGCCAAGTATGTTTCCACGCCTGTTAAAAGTGTTGGTTGTTCCCTTGATTTTGTTATGGTACATAAAGGTTGAGCTGGTTGACAATGTTACGATATTTACATATATTCTGGTTTGTTTCATTAGGAAATAATATTGGATACAACTTGTGATCTATACTGTGTTCTATTTACAATTGTTGAGATAAACGTGTTGTGAAAGGCTTGGCTGGATTGTGAACGTTTTTGATAAATAAATCAATTGATAGTGATAAGGGTGGACAATATGTTAGTGATAAGGGCGGACAGGGGAAATAAATGATAGTGATAAGGATGGACATGGAAAATAAATGATAGTGATAAGGGTGAACATGGGAAATAAATGATAGTGATATGGGTGGACAGGGGAAATAAATAATAGTGATAAGGGTCGACATGTGAGATCAGGTTGCACGCCGCAACAAGACAGTGATGAGGGAGGATATTTATGTTTTACTGATTTTAATTACAAAGATTTGGAAGCTTTAATTGTTTACTCTACTGTTTCTCATATTATGCACATACAATTGTTTTAGTAAAGTTGGAAATTTATGTGGGATCTTGGTCACAGCTGAGGCCTGGAATAGGCGACTGAGTTATTTTATTTATTCATTGTTGTAGTTATATTTTCTTGTTTGGGTAGGATTATTTTTCACTTTATTATATACATATATTGTCGCTGGTTAAGTTATAATTGCCCCGCCTTAGCCTCGTCACTACTTCGTCGAGGTTAGGATCGACACTTACTCAGTTCATGAGGTCGGTTATACTCATACTACACTCTGCAGTCTTTTGTGCAGATCCAGGTACCAGCCAACAGTAGAGATTTTTAGTTGCCGCTATTCATTATACGGAGACACGAGGTATATCTGCCGGCGTTCGCAGATCTCGAGAGTCTTCTCTTAGTTCGTAGAAAATGTTTTATATTTCCTCAAAATAGTTATATTATTTCTTTCAGCCATTATTTGTAGTATTATTTAGTAGTTCGTGAATTGTGACACCAGACCCTGGGGTAGTCTTAGAGTTATTTATATAATTAGTTCGTAGCTCGATTTATTTATTATTTTATATTTGGAGTTATTCTTTGAAAACCATTAAATTAAGTTTACTTTAAATTTATTTTATTATGTTTAAATGGATAATCAAAGGAAAATAGCTAATCGAACTCTAACGTTGGCTTTCCTAGCAAGTGTGGTGTTAGGCGCTATCACAATCCCAAAGGTTGGGAATTTTGGGTCGTGACAAGTTGGTATCAGGGCACTAGGTTGCTTAGATCTCACAATTCACGAACAAACTTGGTAGAGTCTGAAGGATCGGTACGGAGACGTCTGTACTTATCTCTCAGAGGCTATGGTGTTAGGAACAATTTAAGTTATATTCTACTCTATCGTGCGAATTTATTCTACCATTGATGATTGAACTTGTCTATTCTCGTCCTCTCAAAAATCTCGACAACGCGCAAAGCGTCTACAACCCGACAAGAGATGAAGCCCCAATGACAGCTACGATTAGGGGAAGAGACAGAAGCAGAGCTCAGTCTAGGAAAAAGCGTTATGCCGATTGTAAGGTTCGTGATGTGGCATTCATGGTTGGAGAGAGGGTATTGCTTCTGTGTCGCCCATGAAGGGTGTTTTGAGGTTTGGAAAGAAGGGTAAGTTGAGCCCTAGGTATATCGGGCCGTTTGAGATTCTTGATCGGGTAGGGGAGGTAGCTTTTAGCCTCCAGGGTTATCCTCAGTTCATCCGGTATTCCGCTGGTCTATGCTCCGGAAATATCATGGTGACCCGTCCCCCGTGTTAGATTTTAGCTCTATCTAGTTTGACAAAGACTTGACTTATGAGGAGGAGCCAGTAGCCGTTCTAGACCGGCATGTTCTTCACTTGAGGTCTAAGAGTTTTCCTTCAGTTCGAGTGTAATGGAAAGGTCAACCCATTGAGGCAGCGACTTGGGAGTCCGAGTCGGACATACAAAGTAGATATCCACATTTTTTTGCCAATTCAGCTAATTTTCTATGTTTGTTTGAGGACGAACATTTGTTTTAGAGGTGGAGATTATGATGACCCAAGGGGTTATTTTATGAATTAAGACTCTATTCTAGGGTTATTAGCCATAATATGACTAATTTTAATTACCTCAATATGCGTGCGTAGTCCAGGCGTTAAACCGGAAAGCTTTTATGTGAAAATATAAGAAATAATAATTTTCAGAATTTAAAATTTAGTTTTAGTTGACTTGAGTCAATATTTTTAGTAAACGGACCCAAATCTGTATTTCGAAGATCCCGAGAGGTCCGTAGTAAAATATGGGACTTGGTCGTATGCTCGAAAATGAATTCCGACGTCCCAAGCCTTAGATATCAATTATTTTGCTGAATTATTAGTGAAATAAAGAAAAGAATTAATGTTTGAAACCATAGGTATCAGAGTCGTATTATGGTTCCGGAGCCCCGTAGATATTTTTTATAGTATTTGAATACTAACTGTGATGTTTGGTGAGAATCGGAGTTTATTTGACGTGATTCGGATGTCCGGTTGAGAAATAGTGAAATTGAAGTGTTCTTGAGAAAAAATGATGAGTTTTGAGGTTTAATTCATAGTTTTACATGTTATTTTCATGACTTGATCGCACGAACAAGTCTGTATGGTGCTTTTAGTCTTACGTGCATGTTTGGTTTAGAGCCCCGAGGGCTCGGGTGAGTTTTGAATATGTTTGGGTTGTGTTGCGCTCGTTCTTTCTTATGCTTCGACGTCGTTTCTTCAAGCATTAATGATATCATATTGAACAAATGATCTCTGATTTGTATTTTAAATGAAGTATTAGACCCGTATCGTACTTACGGAGCCGTAGCAAAAAGAATCACTGAATTTGGACATCGTATGAGGATTTTATTGTCATTTTACTAAGGTTGCCAGATATTTCAAATTAATTATGAAATTACCACTGGCAGCGTATTTAAAAATCTGCACTATTTGCAAATATTAAAACCTACATAT
>ML401266.1:0-37725 GCA_005239525.1 Nicotiana knightiana | reverse complement strand
CGTATTCTTGTCAGGCTTTTCGATCTCAACTGGGAACATGTTCTGAGGGATATGCTTGTATGAGTCTTGAACCTTGAAAGTCAGTTCTGCAGAGTAATGTTGAGCATCACGAGCATTCAGTTGCGGATCAGTGTTGGACTTTTGAGCAAGAACTGGTTGAGGAACAGTGAGAGTAGGGACAATGGGTACCGTATGTGGGTCATTTCTGCGGGGTGCGGCTGGAGGACGTGGAAGGGACGTACTGGGGATAGTGGGAAGGTTAACGCTTGGACTGAATCCAGGTTCGTACAATGGGTTACTTGTTAGGGAGATGGGCACTTGATTTGCAACTGAAACATTATCCAAAGTCCATATGGGTAGTGGAGGCGGTGCCTGTCCTTTCGCCCAAGCTTGGTACATCTCTGCCAATTGTTGCTTCAACACTCTTACTTCTTCAACCAATCCCGAACTTTGTTCGACCAATTGTTTATGGACATCATCATTATCTGACTCGTTCCCACTGTTGTTTGCCATGCTACTTTTCCCTTTTGATCTCGTGTTGTAAGGGTGAGTTGCCAGTTTAAACCACAAACCAACCACCTCTATTTAACTATATCTTCTTTGATGACAACAAACGTGCGTGTTAGAGTTAGGCATTTTGCAGATATTAATCACACATTATATGTCATATACCATTTTCATTTCTAGAATGAGTTTGACAGGCTTCATGCTTCATCTCGGCTTATCGGTTTATTGGTTTATTTCCATCTTGAATTTAGCGTTCTCTTTTCTTTCTCCCTCCCCTTTTTTAGATTAATTATGGTTATGTTCGCATCCGATGGGGATTGCCTACGTATCATGACGCCGCAGACCATTACGTAGTTCAGGATGGAAATAATTTTTTTTTTAATTTATTATTATTATTATTTTGTAAAAATAAAACAAGCTAAAATATTTTCAGCCAAACTTCTTTTTTTTTTTTAATAATGAGAGACAAGGAAATATATACAAACTGACTCTACTGACTCTAAAAACATGACTGAAAGAAAACAAACTTTGATAAAAATAAAAGACTCCAAATATAAAATTAAAAATACGACAAATAAATATGAAACTAAGAACTAATGGACTTCACTAAAAATTTAATCTTCAATGGTCTTCTTGCTTAAACCGGTATCATCAATTATCTGCATCTCTTGGCCTCCACTATCCCCCCAAAGTCTCGTACAAATTTTGAAACACCGCTGGCAACTGTGGGACGATGGCACGTGCCTGTTGACCAACTTCCTCATTGCTTAGATGGCGATGATCATCATGAACATATGCTGCTTTCTCTGCCAATTGAAGTACCTGCTCTCTGGCTTGCCCCATATTCATGTGACAATTCTGCAACCACATCTGGGTAGTGTTGAGGGCGTTCCTCATCTGAGCCTCACGTCCCTTATATTCTTCAATGTGACGGTTTAACACACCTCCCTCAATCATCCACTGACGCCACTCTGCCTCAAAATCGGTCTGCCTTTTTATTTCTTCAAATTGTGCATAAAGCTGACCANGCGCATCCTCTTCGATGATACTCAAGTCTTCTTGCAACTTATTTTTGTTCGCCTCCACTCTTCTGACTAAACCAATCGTGTTTGCCAGTTCTTCTTCTAAGCGGGCTGCCTCATTCTTAGCATGCTTTAAATCTTTATCCATAATCTCTAAGGCAGATTGATAATCTTTCTCAATACTTAAACGGATCTGAGCGGCTCCAGCTTGTTGCTAGGCTTGTTGTTTGGCTATGGTCATCTGAGCGTGCTCCAATTCCTCTTTCAGCTTTTCTATAGTTCTTTGATCATTTCTCCTCCTGTTCGACCCCTCTGGCTTATCTCTAAACGATGAAGGATCATGAAACCATGTAATATACTCAGGTATCACCTCTCCACGATCTCGATCTTCTACCATCTCATTCAACTCCGAGACTTTAATTTGTCATGAGGTTGATCTTTACCAAAATCATAACAAAACTTGCTCATATCTCGTACTGGCCGCACCTCTTGTAATCGTGCCAACTGGCGCATAACCCGAAGTGGAGCATAGGGCTGAACACCATCCAATCCTATAAGTGCCAAATAAGAATGATATGCAGACTCACAAATGACCTCTTTAGTGGAAAACCAATCGTAGTTCCACGTGATTCGTTTGGCTGACAAAGTAAGAAGCAGCTTTTTCCAGGCATCAATCCCTTCTGGTAAGCCACATTTGCCAATATTTTTCTGGTGAACATAAGTGTGATTGGGCCAGATCTCACTAAAATTAGTGAGAGTAGGATGACGATAAAAAAGCTCCAAAAACCATATCTGTAACAAAATGTTACAGCCATCAAAGTTTCGTGCGCCCAATTTACATCTAGTTAAGGCACAAAAAATGGAAGAACGAATCATAGGGACCAAAGTATAATCATTCCCTTTTGAGGTTAGAGCCTCAACAACACATGCCAAGCGGATGTCATTGTGTCCTGCCCTTTCCGGAAAAACTAAACGCCCCAAAAAAGCAACCATAAATGCAAACCTCCTGTGTATCTTCTATGTTTCCTTGTCTTTCTTCGATTTTAATTTTTCCACATGCCTTTCAAAATTGCATTCTAGGCCGTACAAATGAAACATAAGTCCCAAGTTAACCCATTTACCTCCTAAACCTTCATACTCTCCGTAATTTATGTTCGGGAGCTTCAGAAATTTACCCTCATTCACATTTTTTGGTACAATGGGCCTTTGCCGGCGAAGATTGCGGCCCCACCCCTGGAAATGGGCAATTTCCTCCAAGGTCGGAGTCATTTCACATTCAGTAAAATGGAACACATTTTTTTCAGGATCCCAGTGCGGAATCAAAGCTTCGATCACATCCCTCCTAGGCTTGATCGTCATCATGTGAACCAAATGTCTCAAGTACTTCTTTATCTGTTTTCGCTCATATTCCTTAAAATCTCTCCACCAATCCCACAACAATTGTGGTGTCTGACCAATAATACGAAAATCATGTATTCCTTCCGACCTGGGCCTCTTTACGGACTTACATCTTTCTCCACTCATGGTGTACCTATTTATACAAACACGGGGTTAGATTTTAATCAAATATATTATTGACACAAAAAATTCTGATTTCTCGAGTTTTGACTCTATAAAAATAAAAACAAAACCAAACTATGGGACTAAAAAAAGATATTGGTTAAATTAGTAAAATAATTAATAGAAGACTCAAAATGACTATTCATTTGTAAAAGTGAACATAAAAACTGGCCTCTTGTTAAAATGACCATTTTACATTTTCGAGGAAGGTTTTGACGCTATTACGACAAAAGGACCGAACATATGGGAAAAACTTGTCGAAAGATAAAAAAAAACTGACAAAGTAACTATATTATTTTTTTTTAATTTTTTTTACAGTAAGAGAAAAATAATAGTCCATATACACCTCTTTTTCTATTTTTTTATTTTTATTTTTATTTTTATTTTTATTTTTAAAAAAAAATGGGGTTGAACCTGATGAAGGTTGCCTACGTATCTCACATCCGATTAGAATCAAACCCGCGTAGTTCAGTAAAAATAATTTTAAAAAAATAATTTGAAAATTGTGCTTTTACATACTAGAACCCTTCAAAAATTTACTTTTAAGAAAAAAATATTTTATGAAAACTTGGAGGAAATTTTCTCTTTCTCTCTCATCTGTTTAATCGATCTATCCAAAAGCCGGTCAACATTTGAATGAAGCCTACCAAATAATGTTACATACAGCACATAAATATGAACATGTTGGTCCGAAAAATAGGTACATGTCCTAGACAGACCCGACCCCTGTGTCGAGTCCCGCTAAGTCCAATGCACATGAGGCAAATAAAACGTAGCCTACTAGGGATATTCATTGCTTGTGGCTTGTTCTTCTAGGTTTTCAAATCTTAAAGGAGATGGTATCTAGACCTGGCTTACCCAGGCGGACAACCCGAGCCGAGGAGCGTCAAGCATCACCAGTAGTAGAACAACACTGGCTAGCTAACAGCTCTCCCGCCTAATCATGTGTGAATAAATCCTTCACCAGAAGCTGATAAGCTAACTGGATTTATCTTAAGACAGAAATTTTTGTGATGCTAGTAGGCAAACACAACATAGCTACCTATAAGAAGGCTCAGAGGGGTGCGAGAGAGGATACAATTTATATCAAGTTCAAATAAATATTAAAGCGGTAAATAAGCAACTAATAACACATTAGGCTTCCAAACACAATAAGATTCAAAACATGATAAAAGCAAAACAAGAGTCAATGTACAAAGCTCGAATTCTTATTAATTGTTCCCCAGCAGAGTTTCCAGAGCTGTCACACCTCTTTTTTCGCAGCAACCCTATTACAAGGTTGAGTTAGAAGAGTTTTTCCAATCGAAGTAACGTTTTGAAAATGGATTATTTATTATTTAGAGTCGCCACTTGGAATTGAGTTTTGGTGTTCCAAGCCACCTTTTATCTTGAATCCCTTAACAAAGGATGGTTTGACTCTTAATTTATGGTCTACGAAAATAGAAAACTGAGTAAAGAATTTTGTTGACCGAGGGGAAGGTGTAAGGTACCCCTCGAGTCCCGCGGTTCTAGCACGGTCGCTTTATTGACTCATGTAAGGCTTAAATTAATTTTTAGTTATTCTTGTATTTTATTGATCATGGCTTATTTATTACCCCTTAATTAATTATTATATTTTATTAGTTGTGTTTACCAAGATGCGGANCATGAACTTGGAACCGCGAACAAAATCTCGAACCTCAATTTTGAACTCAATAACGTAACTCAATAATTTTTCCAAGTGAATTTTTTTACTCTAAAAAAATAGTACTCCTTTTTCTTTTTTGAGTTGCTGAAAAAAAAAATTTTCCAGATTTTTCCACGTTCTTTTTTTTTTCTTTTGTTTCTTTCCTTATGTTTTCCTTCTCCCTCCTTTCTTTCTTTTCCTTTCCTTTTGTTTTTTTTTCTTTCGTCCGTTCTTTCTCCTTTTTTTTTTTGTTTTTTGTCTATTTATAGAATAATATGGATGAAGTGGTTGGTAAAATATGATATTGTATGGAAGTAGGAATGTTAGATTTTTAGGCTAAAAATTTGGGGTTAGTTAGCTAATTTTAAAAAAAAATCGTTTTTTTTAAATCTTACATAAAAGATGGTAACGTGTATATATATATATATATATATATATATCATCCTACTCTTAGACTTAAAGTAAACTATAAAAATAAGAAAACTCAATATTTACACTATAGATTAAATCATACAAAGAAAATATAATAGTTTACTTATTAAATTCTAATTAAACGATTTTCCATATATATATATATATATATATATATATATATATATACTTTAAGAATGTGAGTATTATTATTATTTATTTATTTACTTTAATTAAATAAAATCTATTAAGTGTAAGATAAAAGTTTAAAACATCAATATTAGGCCTAAAAGGAATATTTCTACTAAAATATTATAATATTTGAGTATGGTCAAAAATTAGTTGTTCACAGTGATACCCATATCTCAACTTAATTTTGGAGAATACCCTCACTCCTAGAAGCTGGTCAAATAAATCATCAATACGCGGCAATGGATACTTATTCTTGATTGTAACTTATTTCAATTGCCTATAGTCGATGTACATCGTCATACTACCATCTTTCTTTTTCACAAATAGAACTGGTTCACTCCAAAGTGACACACTAGGACTGATAAACCCATCATCAAGAAGTTGTTTGAGTTGCTCTTTCAATTCTTTCAACTTAACTGGTGCCATACGATATGGAGGGATAGAAATGGGTTGGGTGTCCGACACCAAGTCAATACCGAAATCAATATCCCTATCGGGTGGCATACCCGACAGGTCTCAAGGAAATACATCCGAAAAGTCTCACACTATCGGTACTGAATTAATAGTAGAAGTGTCTGCATCAACATCTCTCACAAAGGCTAAATATGACAAACACCCCTTCCCAATCATACGTTAGGCCTTCACGTAAGAAATTACCCTGTTGGGAAGATAATCTGGAGAACCTCTTCACTCAACCTTCGACAATCCCAGTATTGCCAACGTCACCATTTTTTGTGTGGCAGTCCAGAATAGCATGATATGGAGACAACCAATCTATACCTAAGATTACATCGAAATCAACCATACACAATTATAAAAGATCAACTCTACTCCAGTCCCCCCAATAGTTACCACACACGACCGATACACACGGTCCATAATAATAGTATCGCCCACCAGCGTAGATACACGAATTGGTGAATATAAGGACTCACAGGGCATATCCATATAGTGAACAAAATATGAAAAAACATACAAATAAGTGGAACTAGGGTCAAATAATATAAAATCTTCCATGTGGAACACTAAAGTAATACTTGTGATCACTGCATTCAAGCAACAACATCTGACCTGGCAGGAAAAACATAGAAACGGACCTGACCGCCAACTTATTAGCCTCCATCTCCTGGGCGACCCCTAGATGACTGAGCCCTACCCCGAGCTGGCTAGGCGAGTGGTAGAGAAATTGGGTTCAAAAGTCGTAGCCTAACTCCTCTGATGAACAAGACCTCGCATAAGGTGAGGACAATATTTACTCACATGACCCAGCTTTCCACACTCATAGAAATCCCCATCGAAAAATGGTGGCGAGTTCTGAGGCAGAACTCGAGAACCAGAATAACTACCACAAGAACCTGGTACATATAAACCCTGAACTGATGGTGCACGAGATGAACTCTGAGCTGGAAGTACCAAGAGAAGAGTGACTCTATCGATCACTATACAAACCATGCTAGCTGATGCGCTACGATTAGCTGAACGCGCTATCTGAGTGGACCTATAAGAACAACTCCTGTTGTGATAGGGTTGTCCCTCAAAAGGAATGTCGTTGGAATTACCTGGAACATGAGACCTCTTGGCCTCCATTTCCTCATGCTCCTGGGTATGGACCATCTCTAGTCGTCGAGCACTATTAACCACCTCATCGAATCTTGAACCTGCAACATTCCCCATATTCATAACAAAACAGAACTGTTGGTTGAGGCCATTAATGAACCTCTTGATCCTCTATCCCAGTCGGGCGAACCCTAAAAACTGCATCTCATACTGAGTCACGGACATGTCCTCCTAACGTAAATACTCGAATTGTTTGCGCAGTTCCTCTCTGCGTGTCTGTCGCAAAAACTTCTCCAGAAATAATATGGAGAATTAATTCCATGAAAGTGGTGTTGCACCAACTGGTCTGCTCCTCTCATAATTCTCTCACAATTTGAAGGCCGCCCCAGAAAACTGAAAAGTAGTGAACAAGACCCCAACCATCTCCAGAATACCCACTGTCTGAAGCATCCGATGGCACTTATGCGATGGAGGTCAAAGCCTCCCAAATATTTCAAGTGTCCTTTGTTCATCATCAGCCATAACGAGGACAACCGAGGCCTGAGCAGCTGCAGTCGGCTAGGCTGGTAGTGTCCCAAGTATCTGAAGTCCCTGCACTACCTGCTCTGAGTATGGGAAATAGGGGTATGAGTACCTCCCTCAGCGTAAGAAGTGGCTGGTGGGGCATGACCGGAAACCACCTGAGCAAGGCCAATGCAAACTGTCAATATCTAGGCCAAAGCCTCCTGAAGTCCTGGAGTTCTAGATGGGCTCAACTGGTGCCTGAGCTATTCTTGTCGGCTCAGCTATATCTGGAATCTGCTCTTGAGCTGGAGCAACTGGTAGTGCTACAGGTGGTGCTCCAACTACTTTACGAGCTACACCTTGACCTCTTCCACGGCCCCGGCCTCTCGCAGCCCTAACTGGTGGCTGACCGTCTGATCCGTTAGTACGTGTCCTCACCATCTGTGAGGGAATAAAATAACAGAAATTTAGTTTCCGAAATCAACATATTCGCACAACATAATACAAGAAAGTGAAATTTTTCTAATGGTTCGGCAGCCTCTTGAAGATAAGTACATACATCTCCGTACAGGTCCGTAATACTCTACTAAACCTGCTCATGACTCATAAGACCTATGTAACCTAGGCTCTGATATCAACTTGTCATGATCCAAATTACGCATGTCGTGATGGCGCCTATCTCAATACTAGGCAAGCCGACAACCCCAAAAAAAGCATAATTTCTTTTATGTTTGAAAACATAATATTTGAATTCCATAGAAAAATCTCACAAATTACTGACATAAAATACATTCTAAAAACTCGGTGTCACTGAGTACATGAGAATGTTTTAGAATGTAAATGATAACAAAGTCTGACTGATAAAAACACTGTATGAAAATATAGAATAGTCTAATAACTGAAAGGAAGAGAGTCAAGGTCAACGGACGCCAGGAAACTACCTCGATAGTCTCCAACTGATAGCACTTTGATATCTAACAGTCGCCGTGTTCGAAAGCACCTGGATCTGCACATGAGGTGCAGAGTGTAGTATCAGTACAACCAACTCAGGGAAGTTCCATCCCATGTATATACATCAACTGACAGTCAGTCACTTAGTACCGTATATGGACAATTCAGCCCCGGGGTAATTTATCCCCAAATGTAAATGATTCAGACAAGATCCATGTCCAGGGAAATTCATCACAAATATAAATAAGTTAGGCAAGTCCATTCCTTGCGAAGTCCACCCCGTATATAAATTATCTACGCTCATTGTGGGGGTGCAGACTTCGTAGGGGCTCGTTCAGCCCAAGTGTGATATAAAGCCGAGATGGCCTGTTATAGGCAGGCAACCCCGATCCATATAATAATAAAGCTTATAAGGCTTCCTGCAGGTGGGTTATATATATATATATATATATATATATATATATATATATATATATATATAGCCAATATGACCTGCTGTAGGCAGGCAGCCCCGATCCCATAAATATTCTCATAATGTATGAACATGACTGAGTATGAAATGTACATTTTAAAACAACTAAATTCAACAGCAACACGACCCTATGGGTGGAAAGAATATCGGCGTTAGCATAAACATGATCTTTAATACAAATCTTAGCTCAATTTCTCTAACACGTGGATAATATGCGGATAATAACATGATTATGTAATTTTACAACTCCACATAATTTACTCAAGTCACAATTTCTATGGTGCATGCCTACACGCTCGTCACCTAGCATGTGCCTCACCTTCAAACAATTGATATAACACAAAATTAGGGGATTCATACCATCAAAACCAAGTTTAGAAATGTTACATACCTCAAACCGTGTAATTATTTACTCCTCTATACCTTTGCCTCGCGAATCAGACTCCAAACACCTCCAATCTAGTCATAATTAATTTGATTCAGTCAATACAAATTATCGGAATTAGTTTCAAATGAAAATACTAATTTTCCAACAAAATCCAAAATTTAACTCGAAAATTGTCTGTGGGGACCACGTATCGAAACCTAAAAAAAGTTACAAGATATTAACGCCCTTTGAACTGCGAGTCCAACCATACAAAGTTTACCAAATTACGACATCAACTCCACCCTCAAATCTTCAAATTAAACCAAGAGGATTTTCTAAATTTTCCATCTCAATTCACCAATTAAATGATAAAAACAACCATGGATTCGGGTAATTTGACAAATATTGATTTAAGAACACTTACCCCATTATTTCCTTGATAATCTCCTGAAAATTGCCTCTTACCGAGCTCCAGCTCGTCAAAACTGGTCCCATTTTTTAGAACTTTAATGTTTCTGTAGGCATTGTTTTCTTTGTGAACGCGGCCCTTGCCTCGTGTTCGCGAAGCACAAAAATGTGCTGCCAACATTTCCTCCTTCACATTCATGACCTTCTTGTCACGTTCGTGAAACCTTCCGACCTTTTCCCTACCCATTCGCGTGCCTTGAGCCACGTTCGCGAAGGCTTAACGCTAGGCAGGCCTCCAACTCCCATTCCTTTTCACGTTCGCGTCAACTCACTCGCATTCACGTAGGCTCCCCCAGCCTCTGCTCCACATTCGTTCCTTCTTCATTGCGTTCGCGATGGGTAAATCCCAGCATTCCAAAATCCTTCTTCACGAACACATGATACTCCTCGCGTTCGCGAAGAGCAACACCAGACACGAGTTCCAGCAGCTGCTAAACAAGGAAAAATAGTCTGAAAGAACTCTGAATCACACTCATTGCCCCCTCGACCTCAACAAAACAAACCAACAAGTCCTAAAACATCATACGAACTTAGTCGAAACCTTAAATCACATCAAACAACGCTAAAACCACGAATCGTCCCCCAAATCAAGTTTAAATAATCTAAGAATTTTCTACTTCTACATTCGATGTCGAAACCTATCAAATCAAGTCTGATTGACCTCAAATTTTGCACACAATTCATAAATGACATAACTGACCTATTCCAATTTCCAGAATAGGATTCCGACCCCAATATCAAAAAGTCAACCCCCCGATCAAACTTCCAAACTTAAATTTCTATTTTAGCCATATCAAGCCTAATTTAACTACAGACTTCCAAATAATTTTCCGAACACGCTCCTAACTCCAACATACCATACAGAGCTATTGAAATCATCAAAATTCTATTACTGTGTCGTTTACATATAAGTCAACATTCGATCAATTTTTTCAACTTAAGTTTCCATCTTGGAGACAAGTGTCTCAATTTATTTCAAAACCTCACTGGACCCGAACCTATTATCCCGGAAAGTCATATAACAGTTGTAAAGCATAAATTGGCAGTAAATAAGGGAACGTGGCTATAATACTTAAAACAACCGGCCAGGTCGTTACACTCGGGCTCTCAATAATCATGAAAATCAGCCCCAACGTAAATGATATAATGTATCGATAAGGAACAATAGAGACTAAGATAAAATAAACAAGTAAACTATGACTGAGTACAAAACAACATTTTAACAGATAATTCAACATGTGCACGACCTATGTGGGCCCTTACAGTGCCAACACATAATCTAAACATGATTTGTGGTTCAATTTCTCTACTACAAAGAAAATATATAGATAACAAAAAATTATTCAACTAGACAATTCCATGAAATTTGACCAAGTCATAATTCCAACGGTGCACGCCCACACGCCTGTTACCTAGCATGTGCGTGACCTCAAAACCAGTCGCATAACAGATAATCTGGGGTTTCAAACTCTCAAGGCCAAATTTAGAACTGTTACTTGCCTTAAACAGTGTAATTCAATGCCCTTGCCATGCGAATCAGCCTCCAAATGCCACGAATCTAGCCATGATTAATTCGATTCAGTAAATACAAATTATAGGAATTAATTCCAAATGAGAATACTAATTTTCCAACAAAATCCGAAATTGTACCAAAACATTGCCAGTGGGCCCCACATTTTGGAACCCGACAAAGTTACAAAATATGAACTCTCATTCAACCACGAGACCAACCATACCAAATTTACCAAAATCCGACATCAACTCGACCTCCAAATCTCATATTCTTATTTTGAAATCCCTTGGCCCAAATCCTCTAATTTCACCTCAAAAACATGTAATCTAGTCGAAATACTCAATGATAATCCAATATTATTGAGTAACAATGATCACAAGTGACATACCTCAAGATTTCTCGTGAATTCTCGCTCAAAATCGCCTCAACCCTTGTTGTAAATGTTAGAAATGATGCCAAAATCACGAACCCTTGTTTTTAACATTTTGCCCAAGCTTTTCGCACCTATGACCACATATCTGTACCTGCAGAACCGCTTCTGCCGTGCATTTTCCGCTTATGCAGAAGCCACTTGATTCCCCCAACTCCGTATCTGCAGAGCCTCGCTCGCACCTGCGGGCTCGCAGATGCGGTTTACCCATCGCAACTGCGCCCTGCCCAGGCCAGTTCAACTCCGTTTCAGCGTAAAACCAGCAGCATTTGCGGCATCGCACTTGTGGCCAATTCTTCGCAGGTTTGATCACACCAAAACATAGAAATTTCTAAAACTTTTCTAAGTCCGACTTTGATCCGTTAACAATTCGAAAGTCATCCGATACCTTCGGTACATGAACCAAATACACCAACAACTCCGAAAACATCATACAAACTTAGTCGGAACCTCAATTCACATCAAACAACGCTAAAATAGGAATCACACCCCAATTCAAGCTTGATTGACCTCAAATTTTACATTCGATGTTGAAACCAATCAAATCAAGTCTGATTGACCACAAATTTTTATCACACCCCAATTCAAGCTTGATTGACCTCAAACTTTACATTCGATGTTGAAACCTATCAAATCAAGTTTAATTGACCTCAAATATTGCGCACAAGTCACAAATGACACAACGAACCTATTCTGATATCTAGAATCATATTCTGACCCCGATATCAAAAAGTCAACCCCCCGATCAAACTTCCAAACTTAAATTTATATTTTAGCCATTTCAAGCCTAATTTAACTACTGACTTCCAAATAATTTTTTGGACATGCTCCGAAGTCCAAAATCACCATACGAATCTATTGGAATCATCATAATTCTATTCCGAGGTCGTTTACACATAAGTCAACATCCAGTCAACCATTCCAACTTAAGTTTTTATCTTGGAGACTAAGTGTCTCAATTCATTTCAAAATATCACCGGACCCGAACAAATTACCCTAGCAAGTCATACAACAACTATAGAGCATACATTTAGAAGTAAATGGATGAACGAGACTGTAATACTCAAAACGACCGGCCATGCCGTTACAATATTTCCAGATAAAATGATTTAATTAATATGCAATAATGATCTACACAATTAAAAACATAATCTTCCATATTTATCCTGTGTACACACTCGTCACCTCGCGTACACGAATTTTAACATATCACAATTATGATATCAATACCAATTATAATGGGAATCCCCCCTCCCCCACAAGGTTAGGCAAGTCACTTACCTCAAGCCAAGATCAATAGTCAATAAGAATGTCTTTGCCTCAATTTTCCTAATCCGATCGGCTCGAATCTAGTCACAATTAATTCGATTCAGTCAATGCAAATTATAGGAATTAATTCCATATGAAAATAAAAGTTTTCAACAAAAATCCAAAATTTAACTCAAAAATTGCCTATGGGGCCCATGTCTCGGAACAGACAAAAGCTACAAAATATGAATGCACATTAAGCGACCAGTTTAACCATACACATTTTACTAAATTTTGACATCAACTCGACCCTAAAATCTGCTCAATACTGGATAATCCACGTTCATCGGTCTGCAGCAAGCACTGACTTTTAGGGGGCTGTCTGTTGGAGCGAATTGGATGATCGAGTCGAAAGATGCCCCCTCTTTCCCTCACGCCCATTTGTGAAATAAAAAATAAAATTCCATTTACCCCCACCCCACTCCATGTACGAATGAAGTGCGAGTCTTGGTCGAGTTAGTGTTTAAGGAAGAAAACAGCGAAAGGTTAACATCTCTCCGCCCTTAATAGTAGTACCAAACATCTGGTAACCTCGATTATTCCATTTTCTCATGTTAGCAATGTACAGTGCTCAAATTGGATCATTTTTGTCTTGGGACCTTTTACTTTTTTCCATTTTGCTAAAAGGGTTCCAAAACTTCCCTGAGCTCTAGAATCTATAAATACCTTTCCAACTTAAGAAATGCTAAAGCTATTTAGAGTTGGTATTTCTAACTAAGTCGGAAGGAGGGCTTTGGGAAAAGAGCAACTCGAAAGTACTTTACATCAGTCCCAGTACTGAAAGAATGACTTCAAGAGTGGATTTATTTAACCGAGAGGTTTTTCAAAGTTTTCCAACTTAAATCACTTATTAAATGCTAAAAACAACCATAGATTCGGGTAATTTGACCAAAATTTAGTTAAGAACACTTACACCGCTGTTTTCCTTGAAAATCTCTCAAAAATTGTCTCTTCCCGAGCTCCAATTCGTCAAAAGTGGAAAATAGGACGAAATCCCATTTTCAGAACGTAAACTTTATGTCCAGTGGTTTCTTCTTCGCGAATGTGACCATTGCCTCGCGTTGGCGAAGCAAAAAAATTGATGCTCACGATTTACTCTTCGCGAATGCAATGACTAGGGATCCCAGGCCTTCGCCAATGCGACGCCTCACTCGTGAACACGTAGGCTAACACGTGAAATCCATTGTGGCCCTCACTCTTCTTCGTGAACGTGTCTCCTCTCTCGCGTTCGCGATACCCACCGGTACTCACCCTTCGCGAACGCGAAGATAAAATCTTTTCCTGTCTCCAAATTTTTTTCGCGAACGCGTGACTCTTACCGCGAATGCGAAGAAGGAAACCAGAAGGTGCATTAGAAAAATTCCAGCAAAGTTTCAAGTCCAAAATTCAGTCTGTTAACCATCTGAAACTCACTTGAGGCCCCCGTGACCTCAACCAAATACACCAACAAGTCCTAAAACATCATACGAACTTAGTCGAAACCTCCAATCACATTAAACAATGCTAAAACCATGAATCATACCCCAATTCAAGCTTAGTGAACTTAGAAATCTTCAATTCCTTCATTCGATGCCGAAACCTATCAAATCAAGTCTGATTTACCTCAAATTTTGCACGCAAGTCATAAATGAGACCCTCTCAAATTTCCAGAATTGGATTCTGGACACGTTCCTAAGTCCACAATCACCATACAGAGCTATTGAAATCATCAAAACTCTATTCTGGGGTGGTTTACACTTAAGTCAACATCTGGTCAACCTTTTCAACTTAAGTTCTAAACCTTGGAACTAAGTGTTCCAATTTGTTCCAAAACCTTACAGGACCCGAACCGATTACCCTGGCAAGTCATATAACTGTAAAGCTGTCATGACCAAAACTCCCACTAGCCGTGATGGCACCTAGGTAAGCCAATTTACAAATATTTGATTCAACTAATATTTAACTGACTTTAATACAATCCCCAAAGACTAGTAGTATAAATCATGACCTTCTAAGATTTAGTGTTTACAAAGTTAGTATAAAATGAAACACAACATCTGTTTGAAATATACATAAATAGATTAAAATTCTAAAGCAACCATGAAAAAAAAAGGCAGCAATGACTGGAATGCAGGTACATCTTCAGATCCAGCTCCCGCCATGTACAACAACATCAATATCCAAAATCTACATGTAGGGTGCAGAAGTGTAGTATGAGTACAATTGATCCAAGTTGAAAGTGGTGACGAGCTTGTACCAAGGTCAGAGTCCAACTACAATAACCAACAACAATTCATAACTCGTATACAGTTCTGGAAAATTCACATTTTCTTTTCTTCAACAGTAGAACTCAAGTCTTTTGCAAAAAGTCACCCAAAATATGAGTTAGTCCGAAGTCTGTGAATGTTTCTCAACAACTTTAACAGTAGATAAGAAGTCTCATTATCAGATGGCATGAGGAAAGATACTTCTCAATGCCTACTTATCAACTATACATGTCTAATGCAATGCGACATAGTGATGAACTCATGTTCTCACACTCTCAGCGTACTCAACCTCACTATCTTGCATTTCCACTCACCACACCCATTATTCAGCACACTCAGTCACTCAGCATTGTACAGGGCAGATCCAAACCCAAATATAAATGAAAACATGCACACAATCACTCAGTACTGTATATGGCCAATCCATCAGAGGGAATATCCATCCCAAATATATATACATAATAACTCACATTTAGTCACTCAGAGTACAAGACCAATCCAGCCCAGGGGTAAATTTATCCCAAATGTAAATGATCCGGACATGATCCATGTTAAGGAAAATTTATCACAAATATAAATAAGGCAAGTCCATGCCATGGGAAGTCCATCCCATATATAAACCATCTACACTCACTATGGGGGGTGCATACTTCGGAGGTGATCATTCAGCCCAAGCGTGATATAAAGCCGATATGGCCTGCTGCAGGTAGCAACCCCGATCCATATAATAATAAAGCGTATAAGTCCTGCCGCAGGCGGGCAACCCCGTTTCGTATAATAATAAAATATATATATAAAGTCAATATGGCCTGTTGTGGCACGCAGCTTGATCCCATAAATATTCTCACTATGGCGCATGCCCACACGCTCGTCACCTAGCATGTGCGTCACCTTTATATAATTCACATAACACATAATTAAGGGATTTATACCCTTAGCTCTAAGTTTAGGAATGTTACTTACCTCGAACAAGCTGAATCCAAATGTTTCCTATCTCCACAATTCAAGCCAAACTATCTGTATCTATTCAAACAACGCGCAAATTAATCACAATTTACTCCAATGCTTACAATTTAAAAATTTACAAAAATTCTCAACTCCGGTCGAAAAATTGACAGTAGGTCCCACCTCTCTGAATCTGATAAAATCCGACAACCCATTAAATTACGAGTTCAATCATACTAATTTTACTCAAATCCGATTTCGAATTGACGTTCAAATCTCGAAAATTCATTTTATGAAATTGTAGAAATTTTCTCCGATTTCTCTTGAAAAATCAATAATCTAACACCAAAAATGAAGATTAATTCATTGAATATAGTCACAAAGGAGTCAAGAACCCTTACCCCAAGTTTTGTGGTGAAATTCCTCTCCAAGGTTGCCCAAACCGAGCTCCAAAATCCAAAAATGGCTAAAAATAATGGAACCGCGAACGTAAAGCTTCTGCCCACCGTTTTCCGCATTTGTCGTCGCATAGTTGCATCAACGACCTCCACTTCTGCGGAAGAAGCTCTTATCTGCGAGACAATCTTGGCCAGCAGTGGTCGATTCTATAACGTCCAAACCGTATATGCAGTTCCGCTTCTGCGCGAGTTTGGCCGCTTCTGCAATGCCACCAAGTCAGCGTTCCCCAGGTCACTTTTGTGACAAGTTTCATGCTTCTGCAAACCACACCTGCGGTCCCTCATGCGCAGTTGCGAAGACACCAGCAATAGAAAAATTCCAGCATTTCCTTAAGTCCGAATTTGATCTGTTAGCCATCCGAAATTCACCCGAGGCCCCCAGGACCTCAACCAAATATACAAACACGTCCTAAAACACGATACAAACTTACTCAAGGCTTCAAATCACACATAATAACATCGAAACAAGGAATTGAGCCTCGAATCAGACTTAAAAATTTTCCAAATTTCCAAATTCTATAACATGTGCTGAAACACATCAAATCAATTCAGAATAACTTCAAATTTTGCACACAAGTCATAAATGATATAACGGGCATATACCAATTTCTAGAATCGGATTCCAACCCCGATATCAAAAATTCAACTCCATGGTCAAACTTCAAAACTTAAATTTCTATTTTAGCCATTTCAAGCCTAATTTAACACCGGACTTCCAAATAATTTTCCGGACACTCTCCTAAGTCCAAAATCACCATATGGAGCTTTTGGAATCATTAAAACACTATTCTTGGGTCGTTTAGATATAAGTCAACATCCGATCAATAAGTTTTCTTCCTTGAATTTTATTCTTTCAAACTAACTCTAAAATACCCGAAAACCAAAACCAACAATTTACACAAGTCATAATACATCTTATGAAGCTATTCAAGACTTCAAATAGTTTAAACGAGTGCAAATTCCCAAAAAGGTCGTTCAAGTCGTTACATCCTCCTCCACTTAAACATACGTTCGTCCTCGAACTTGCCAAGAGTTGTTTCGAAGCCACCAAATCATTGTGCCACCCTACCATGCACGTACCCGGGGTGATCCCATGACCTAAATTGTTCTTCCAAACATGTTGTAATCAAACCTGATTGTACCCACTCTAGGTACAATGACCTTATATTATCAAACATAACTATTCCACATACATGCCACACCAATCTAATTCAAACCGAAAACAGTGTAATCCGTGTACCCAAAAATGGAAAAAATGTTTCAAAGAAGAGAACTGTTTCGCAGGTTTAACAAGGACCACCAGCACCGCAATGCTAATGAGCTCATCATATACAGTAGAACCAAGATACACAAATATAATAATGGTAACAAGCTCTCCTAGAGCTCACATTAACATCAACCGCAAGGACAACTTACATGATATAGTATAAATATCTGGACCCACACGGATAACTCACGTGCCAATAGTATCAGTATATGGATCCGCACGGACAACTCACATGTCATTAACATAATTCGCCTGGCTTCGTCATAGACCTCCGATCCAAGCACATCATACTGGAGAAATCAAATATGTACATATGTATATAATAATTGAAATAAAATTTTCATGCTCATGAAATGGTATAAATAGCACGCCATAGAGTAGGTGTAAGGCCCCATAAAAAATTCTAATGATTTAAGATTTTAAAGTGCGCCAACGGCATTTGGGAATAACGTATTTGATTATTAAAGGATACCTATGGGATAGAGCCACATCATAATTAATTGATAATGTATGTTTAAGGTGTGGTGGAACATACTAAGGAGTTTTGGGAATGGCAAGACATGACTTCAAATGAATATAAATCCCTCAATATAATGATTTAGGTGGTTATCTAAATATCAAATTAAATTTCTTTGAGTCTAGTTTCCAACGCATCAAACCGCTCATCATTTGGATATGTATAGAGAAAGATATGGCCATTTTACTAGACTTGTCTTATATGCGCGTCCAGATGCGCGACCGTGCATATTTGAGAGTTTCTGCCTCAGGTGCACGGACGCGCATGTAGGAGCCCATTGAATAACCCAAGGATGGGTAGAGAGAGGGGCTAAGTCATTTCTTCAAGACTAGGGCTTTCTCTCCACCACCCATCCGGCCAAGGCTTCCAATACACACCTAATGTGAGTTTTTAAGTGTGTTTTTATCATGATTTCACTTCTCAATCACTAGTTACAACAAAAATTTGTATTGGATTCCATAGGATTTCTTCAAAATCTCAAGAACACCCCAAAAGTTGACTTTCAAGATTTGGTCTACAAGAGGTAATCTTTCACCCTTAAACCTACATGCATGGATTGTTAGTGAATAAATGAGCAAGGAATAAGTACTAGAACCTTTGAGATGGTGATTGGAAGCCATAACTACTTAAACTAGATTATTTGGTGTGGTAGAGATTTTGTAATGAGTTAATTAGTAGAATTTGGTACATGTGAGTTGATTGATGATTATAATGGTGCTAAGAAGGTAGTTAGTGGACAAAGGACGTTGTAGTATCTCTTGTTGGTGGTAAGGAGGTATTGTTTGAGGAAGAAACACCATTACTAGAGCTAGTTGAATGCTATGCACTCTAGGTGTTTGATAAAATGCCAAAATAACCAAAAACTTGGAAATATTCACTAATATTTGTCCAATTGAATTATATTGATGTAGATTGAAGTTGTAAGAGTAGTTGGTGGTTTTTATATCACTAAAGAGCTCCATCAAGGTATGTTCGCTAAACTTTCTCTCTTGAATTGAATTCTATAATGTTCCCGTAAGTTTCAAAGTATGGGTTGCGTATTCAAATGTTATCGCTTTGAGTCGTGTTTCAATGAAAGATAGTATGCCAAATTGTGTGAGAAAATCTCAATACTCTTAAGACTCTTAATTGCTCATATGTGTACCTATAGTCTTGATTAGAAATGAAATAATTGAATTGGGGATATAGTGTGTGGCAAACGTGCCATAAATTTAAGTTATGTTTGTGACTAGTAGTGCAAATGGTTTGAGAGAATACGATAAAGAATATAATGAGCCTCGAATCAACTGTGTTAAAAGCGATTTGGTAAATAGAATTTTCCTAAGAGCTTTATTACTCAATTCATGCCCATTAGTGGCTGCTTTAACTAATGTTTTGCTTTATAAATATTTCCAGTGTGATTCGAGTTCTATATACTCATGTGTTGAAATTGTACATTGTCATTTCTGGGGAAGAGTATTGCAAGAGTAAATGGTGTATTGATTGTTTATAATTTTTCATGTGTGTTTCTATTGCTGGTGGGTATGCCCCATTCTTTGGGAAGAAACCATTTGTTTTTAAAGTTCCCATTACAAATGGATTTGAAGTATATGATTTCTGAAATATTCTATATATTGATATTTGATGGTGATCTTTGAAATTGAAAGAGGTGAAAGTGTAGAATATGAAATACGGCCATCGTGCCAGGAACAAATAATCTTGTGAATGGCCAAATGAGCCAAGGAAATATTGTTGTTATGAATGAACGGAAATACTAATGAGAATTTAGACAATGTGAAATAGATTGAGGTGAGTACAATTATATTTATGTTACCTTATGTGCAAATTAAATCAAAAATATTTTTGGGAGCATCATTAACGAAATCGAGGAAGGGTGGGTCATAAGGCCCACACCTAAAACTACACGTGCCGGTGTAGGGGTAGATTGTGATTATTCCCCTTATTTGGGATGAAATTGGAACCTTTAGGAAATTGTGATATAGTTTCCCTTAATTGGGATGAAACTGGAACCTTTGTGGATCGGAAAAGTCAACCCACACAGAATATGTGGGAAGGCGACCTAGTTGATCGGGTAGAGATCAGACGCCATATTGCGCATATGGTGGTACTACTCTTGGTAACAACTTGCTTTCACATCATATGTCAAACCACATTGTTCGTGGGGAGATGGCCTAGACGATCGGGCGTGAGCAGATTCCATGGTAACAAACACTGTGGTATATCGATGCTAATGATCTCCCAACCAAAATTGTATATGAAGTTCATATTTTGAAAATTATTATGTTTTAACTGGACATTTGGATATTGTTGATTGTGACTTGTTGTTTCTATATGTTTCCTTTTCTTATATGGGCATTCTATTTTTGAAAGAGGACTTTTAGATACACATAATAGTACTATTTGACAGTACTAATGTCCCTTTTGCAGGGGCCGCTGCATCTTTATTGGATGCAGGTGGTTCTACAGTAGGCGACATTGATCAGTGATAGCAGTACATTCTTTTCAGTTGATTTGGTGAGCCCCACTTCATTTTGGGGTCTATTTCTCATGTACTGTGTTTTGAGGTATAGTCGGGGTCTTGTTGTCGACATTTCCATATTACTCTTTTATTGTACTTAGAGGCTCTGTAGATAGGTTGTGGGTTGTGGTTGATGTTGGGGAATTGAACTAGATATGTTGGTATTTGGAAATCATGTTTTTCATTAATTCTATAAACTCGTAATATTTTGAAAATTATGAATGAAGCTGCTAATGAGAATGAAAAGGAAGTTGTTAATAAATCTTTCCAGTGTTTGATTAATGGAGTACATCTCCTCTTTATTCATGGATGAGTTTGGGTAGAGGGAAATCTAACAGGCTTGCTCGATTGGGTTCTCTCGGTTGAGCGTCGGTCGCGCTCCCCGAGTTTGGGGCGTGACAAACTTAGTATCAGAGCCTAAGGTTTTAAAGTGTCCTAGGATGTCTCAGAGCCGTGTCTAGTAGTGTCCTTCTTATCAGTGTGTGGTAGAGCACTTTTATAATGAGGAGGCTACATGGACATTTAGGAGTTTCACACTTCTTTGGTATTCCAAGGTCGTGCGATAGAGTCCAAGGTAGGGAGCTAATTTTCTTTTCATGTCGCATTTGTTTCAGATGAGTAATCCACGAGTTCGAAACAACGAGTAGGGAATGACCGCGCCATTGAATTTAGGGGAGATTACACAAGAGTTCGTTGGGTGAATGTGTCGAGCCGTGGAGGGATTGAAGTAACTTGTTACTAAGGGAAGTGTCCTTGTTCCTACCAATGTCACCGCACCACCGGATCGTGTGGTGAGAAAAACTAAGAAACGAAATAGGGTTGTTGGTGCTAAATTGTGTAATTTGCAGCAAGTGACACTTAGGAACATGTTGGATGACCCTTGAAATATTTTATGGTTGTGGAAAGATGGGGCACAAGAATAAAAAATTCCCTAGGTTGAGTACACCCATCCCGTTCTGTCCGACATGCGGGAAGGAACATTTGGCGTCGTGTTGTGAGTATGCTCAGCAGCGCGTTAGGAGTGGTAGATTTGGGAAATTCACAAAGCCCACACAACAATCTGGTGCTGGAATTGTTAATCCCGCATTGGAAGCTTGAAGAAGGATAAGGGGGATGCTTATGAGGTATGCAAAAAGGGTAAATACCAGGTCAGTGGGACGAGTGAGTTTAGCGGACCTCATACCCGTTGAGTGAAGAGTGGGAGATGTCATCCGGGAGTAGGTCACTAAAGTACCTATGTATGTTACAAGTGTGGTATGAGGGGTCACATTCAGAGAGATTGTCATTCGTCTTGCCAGAGCATGGGGAGGTAGGACACAACCACCCATTCTATAGCCACTACATCCACAACGCCTCCCCCAGCTAGAGGCAGTATACCGCCCGCAGGGCGTGGAGCAGATAGGGGTGGTATTCAGAGCTCAGGAGGGCCCAACAGGTTTTATGCTATGATGAGGAGTCAAAAGTTTGAGGCTTCTCCAAATGTGGTTACAGGTGTATTGACTGTCCAACCTCATGGTGTGTATGCTCTTATTGATCCCAGTTCCACTTTGTCATATTTCACTCCTTATGTTACTATGGAAGTTGGGATAGAATCGAAACAACTTTATGAGTCGTTCTCTATATCTACTCTTTGAACGAGACACATTATTCGTGAATCCACTCTATCACAAAATTCTCTTATTTACAATCTCGCGAGGAATTGATTTATATAATGATTTCCTTGAATTGAGTTATAACTCTAGGATTAATACTTCCCACTTGCTTTCCTGAATTCTCAATAAGGGACTATACCTGATGAATTTCGTATAGAACCTTTTGATTCAAATGGATAACATCTAGTCATTTGTGCATATGCAGGCACTACTATAATGTTTATCTATGTGGTATCAAATCTAATGTAAAGCAGCCTAGAGTTGAGATCCTTCTAGAGACACTCTTTTTCTCTCCAGTGTATGTCGCTCCTATGGTTTGAACAATCATTTTACTACTTTGTGAGCATTATCATGAATCCATTTCACTTTCTAGTAACATTAGGGCATATATCAACACCTATTATATGCATAGCTTTCAATTGAAGGGGTCACTTTTCCGCATAAAAATTTCTCAGAAATTTGAGATTTTCAAAAAAAAAAAAAAAATCATCACAGGAAGATATTTTGTTTCACCTATCATAGTATGACTTTCATATCCACATAGATCATGTCCCAGTGTGTAACTCACTTTGCTCCTAGAATTGTAGTTACCCATGAGGTGACCTGGTATTGCAACTGGAGTGTTATTATGGCAGAAACATGTCTAGCTCATAGCAAAGTGTTCATTCTCTCTAACCAATACATGATTTCATCCCAACATTAAGATGTCTTAGATACATTATTTCACTTGTGTAAGGTAAAAAGTTTAGTAGCCTTATGATGAGCATATCGAACTGAAAGACAAATTCGTTGTAACACTAGTCCTCTCATATAGCATCAACTATTGGCAAAGGTTAAGTTGTGAGAATGATAAGAATCTCACAAGTGTTCAACTTCTTTTTCATATTCGTGGGCTTTTGGCATAAATTCCTTGTGCTAGTTAATGTTACGAGCAGGGGCGGATTTAGGAGGGGAGAAGGGGGTTCATCGCCGAAAAATTACACTGTATATATAAGACAAAATCTATTTTTTACCTCTATATATTAAGTTTTGAACCCCCTTAACACAACTCAGAAGTGTAGTTTAGTGGTCAAGGGGGTTCAAAACCTTGATAAGGTCATAGGTTCAATTCCCACTAGCTACAAAAATTGATTTTTGAACCCCCTTTTATGGAGATCCTACCTCCGCCACTGGTTACGAGCATAATGCAACTTCATGTATTTTGAAACTCATATCACATTCAGGGTGCTAGAATATTCTCATTTCGAGTTAAACGAATTCTCCCTACAGTCCTAGAGACGACTGGTTTCACATACTTAACTATTTCTCTTTGAGGCCTACTATTGCCAAACAAGGCACATATGGAATGAAACAATTGATGTTGTCCTTTTCATGACTCATTTCTTTTAAATCTCAGAATCATGAACATGGTCATTACATTATCAATGCATACTAGGCAACTCTATGACTCGTTTGTCGAATCAATGATGTCATCATAATGATTAACCATGCCAGCGCTATTGGTAGATACCTCTATGTCTCCTCTTAGGCGACCCCTAGATGATTGAGCCCCACCCCGAGCTAGATGGACGGGTGGTGGAACAACTGGTGCATAAGTCATAGTTTGACTCTTCTGTAGAACCGGACCTCGCGTAAGGCGGGGACAATATTTCCTCACATATCCCAACTCTCCACACTCATAGCAATCCCTCTCGAAAAATAGTGGCAAGTTTTGAGGGGGGCCTTGAGAACTAGAATAACTACTAGAAGAATCAGCTATAGATGATCCCTGAACTGAAGGAGCACGAGGCTTACTCTGGGCTAGAAGTGCACTGGGAGATGACTGAACTTGATGAGAATTGTACGAACCATGGATGGATTATGCACCATGGTGAACTGGACAAACCGTCTGAGCGTGTCTGTAAGGAAGACCCCTGTTGTGGTAGGAATGTCCTCAGAAGGTACCCACCAGAACCTCCCAAACCTCAAGGCCTGTTGGCCTTCCTCTCACCACGCTCCTGGCTATAGACCACCTCTATCTGTCGATCAATGTCAACCACCTCGTCAAAAATGGCATCAGATACCCTCTCCCTAGTAATAAGCAACTGCAACTGATATGTGAGTCCATAATTGAACCTCATAATATTTTCCCTATCAATGTGAACCAACAAAACTATGTGACGAGCCTACTCATAAAATCTCATCTCGTACTGCCTCACAGGCATGCCATCCTGACGTAATTGTTCAAACTTTTTGCGCATCTCCTCTCTGCGCGACTATGGCACAAACTTCTCCAAAAAGATAAGCAAAATCTCCTGCCATGTATAAGTGGTACTGCACCAACCGGCATGTGCCTCTCATAATCCTCCCACCATCTGAAGGCAACCCTAGAAAACTGAAAAGTAGTGAACGAGGCCCCACTGGTCTCCAGATTACTCGTTGTCCGAAGCATCCGCTGGAACTTATCCAGAAATCCCTGAGCATCCTCTGACTCAGCAACACTAAATGATGGAGGTCAAAGAGTCCCAAATCTCTCAAGTCTCCTTTGATCGTCATCTACTATAATGGGGACTACCGGGACTTGAGCAACTGCAACTAGCTGGGCTGGTAGTTCCCCCGATATCTAAAGTCCATGCACTACCTGATCTAGACTACGGGGAATAGGGGTATGAGTACCTCCCCCGACCTGAGAAGTGGCAGGTGTGTCCTGAGCCGAAACCACCTGAGCAAGGTAAGTGCAAACTATCAATATCTAGGCTAGAGCCTGTTGAAGGATTGGAATTACAATAGGCACAACTGGTGCCTGAGCTGGTCCCGCCGACTTAACTATATCTGGAATCAGCTCCTGAGCTGGAGCAACTAGTGGTGTTACAGGTGCTGCTCCAACTGAGGTACAAGCTACACCTTGACCTCTACCTCGGCCCCAGCCTCTAACAGGACCCCGACCTCTCGCAGCCCTAATTGGTGGCACTAGTGGCTGACTGTCCGATCCAGTAGTACGTGTTCTCACCATCTATGAGAGAATAGAATATCAGAATTTTAGTTTCCGGAATTAACAAGTTCGCACGACCGAATACAAGAAGGCAAAATTTTCCTAAGGTTTTGGCAGCCTCTCGAAGATAAGTACGGATGTCTCCGTACCGATCCGCAAGACACTACTAAACCTGCTCATGACTCGTGAGACCTATGTAACCTAGGCTTTGATACCAACTTGTCACGACCCAAAATATCACTTGTCGTGATGGCGCATATCTCAATACTTGGCAAGCCGATAATCTCAATAAACCACCATATCTTTTAATTTGAAAATATAATAATTAAATACATTGAAAGAAATCTCACAAATACAAATTTAACACTCCCAAAACTCGGTGTCACTGAGTACATGAGCATCTAATATGAACACAATGTCTGACTGATAAAAACTATTGTTTGAAAGTATAAGACAGTAAAATAACTGAGGTCAAGAGAGAAAGGTCAGCGGATGCCAAGTAGCAACCTTGACAGTTTCCAACTAGTGACACACTGAGGACTAACAGTCTCCATGGTGCAGAGTGTAGTATGAGTACAACCAACTCAATAAGTGACAAGACTAACCTCTAGGCTGAAAGTAGTGACGAGCTCCATAGGTACAGTCTAGTGTAAATAATGATACAGAAATGTAGGCAAGCTATCAAGTTCAACAGTTAAACTTATTACAATTGACACTACAAGAAATTGGATTTTTAGCGGTGACCAATGTCGCTACAAAATATTAAAATGTCGCCGCTAAAGGTTTATAACAACGACATTGGGGTTGCTGCATGTAAGTCCATTACTAAACATTATTTGTGATGACTACATAAAGTCGCCTCTAAATGTCTTCTTTTGGTGGCGACATCGTCGCTACAAAATGTATGCCAATTGCCACGAAAAATAATTGCACAGAATAGATTCAGACGTAAGTCGCCACTGATTAGTGACTTTTAGAAGCGACAACTGTCGCCTCATAAAAAATTACTATCAGTGGCTGCTTTTTAATCGCTACAATATAGGTTCGTTTAGTATCAACTAATGTCGCCACAAAAATAATTAGCTATTACAACAACTTTCATATTGCCACTGGAGAGTTACTTTTAGTAACAATTGGTGTTGCCGCAAAAAACACTAAATCATCAGTGGCGGCTATGAGTTCGCTGCTAGAGAATGACATTTAGTGGCAATAATAATTGCTACAAAAACTATTAAACAATCAAAGGCGACTATGGGCTCGCTCCTAGAGAATGACATTTAGTGGAAATAATAATTGCTACAAAACCTATTAAACAATCAGTGGCAACTTCATATTACATAATAAGATTTTGTCACCATTGAAACCTATTTAATTCAGCAATAGTAATGACCAAAATTATATATAGAAACGCATCCAATAGTATTTTATAAAAACCAAAAGAATATCTTAAGTCGGATATTAAATACTCCATTACTAAAATGCGAATTACATATGTAATGCATAATACTTCATTGTAATTGTATTATATACATCCTAAAAGAGAAAAATATATACTAAATTCCTTGAAGCCCCTCCTTGGTTGCCTCCACGTTCAAGAACCTCCTCCCTGTTATTATACAAAAAAAAACACAAGATCACTAAATCATTGTAAGATTTCAGAAGCAAAAATGGGCATATTACATCTTAGGCAGAAGATAGCATAAAGAACTTAGGCATAAGATAGTATTGACCAACATGAGATAGCATGCCATTCAAGTAAAGTTTCAAAGAAAACATGGTCCAGAATTAGCATCTGGTGATTCATGGGCACCTAATACAAAAAATCTGGTGTAGCCTCTTCTCAATACCTACTAGTATCATGGGCACCTAATACAAAACTCTCACATCTGGTGATCCAGAAATACTAACTAAAATTATTGGCCATTAAAATGCAGAAACTAACTAGCCATGCACAACACAAACTACAAAGTAGCATTGTTAATTCGATAAATACTATTGTCCAACTAACTTCATAAACAACTCAACAGTGTTATTGAACTCAGCAAAATGAGTGACACAAACACCTATCTATGTGAGAATAATAATGTGATTAGCAGTATAATGTGAGAATAATAATGTTTAAGATAATAATATGAAAGTATAAATTTCTAAGCTTTGGAAGGCAAGAGATGGCTGCCCAGAATTTTGAGCGTGGAAATCTCACGAGGTACTGGACTTTGGAGCCAAAACATAGAACTAAAAACATATCAAAAAAGTTCAATATTTGGTGTCATTTGAAAGTGATATGATTTTATCTTTCGAAACTAAGTTAAATGATCTCTTAAGCTTTTTTTATTTAACCGTGATATTCAAACCAGCTTGAGGATATTTCGACTATTTCACCAATTATGTATTTCATTCCGCCCAATCAGCATGCCCATAATTCAGTTATCCCATCGATTATCCTTTACGTTTCACCAACATAAGTATCGCATATACAACTCTATCTATCAAGGCTTTGGCTAATGTAACCTGCGTGTATTACAAACGTTGATTATCTGTTATGTTCCACTAACATAACTATGACTACAAGAACCAGAACTTAGTATGCCTAAGCAGCCTTGAACATGCGAAATACGAGTCACAACACAAAAGGCCTAAGCAGCACCAGAACTTAGTATGCCTAAGCAGCCTTGAACATGCGAAATACGAGTCACAACACAAAAGGCCTAAGCAGCACCAGAACTTAGTATGCAAGGATACATCACAAACTAGACTATTAGATTACACATTAGAGAAAAGCTGGATGTTGCACTTTCACCTTGTAAACTATAGGTTGTACTAAACAGCATATGAGAACAGCATATTATTTTTACTCTAGTATACACTAACAGAGGAAACTAAAAGAACATATTGAGCATGTCATGGGTCAATAATAGTATAAAAATATTAAGAGTAAATTACTTGTTGCATTCTGGTCATGAGAGCAGCTAGTTGTTGTTGGACTGTCTTGGCTACTTCTAAACTGACCCTCTTCTCTACTTCCACATTCACATGTTCAATATTCTCAACCAACTATGTTTGCAACTCTTGCTCCATGTTCCTTTTCAACTCCGCATCCATTTGTTCACGTTCTTCTTGTAGCTTTCGATCCATATAGCTTGCATCTCTTGACGCACGATTTCTATTGCAGAAGACACACTAGCCTCTATGTTTGCCGCTTGGTTGTGACTACTTTTTGGAGGCTTCTTTACATACCCTTTACCACGAACATAACATGTCCTTTCACCAAGAACAGAGGATAAAATCTCATCTCTAGTCATGGGCTGCTCGATCTATTCAGATTGTTGATGAGACACAAGTTCCCGGAGCTGGCACTGCAAGTACGCATAGATATTTACACCAAAGCTAATAAAAAGGAATAAAATATAGTAAGATATTGATTTAAGAATATTACATGAATCTGTTGGGATTATAAATCCACCCACACTATTTCTCCTCTATCATTTTTACGTGTATGTTGGATCTCCCAAACTCTATCTACCAATTCCTTCTCCCCAGTAAGAGGATTTTTCTAAAATATAGTTCAATAAGGAAATTATACAGAATCAAATAAATGATTACATAAATAACAAAGATTTTTAATTAATGAAATATAAATAAATATATTTCACCGTCGATTCCTCTACTTCTGCAAAAGACCTCGTACCACAAGCATGCTTAGTTATCTGCTTTTCCCTATTCTTTTTATTTCTCTCGCTTACAGCCTGCATTAAGTCAATGATTAAGAAGCCATTATTCAAAGGGCAATGAATCAAACATTGTTATTAAGTTACCTTAAATTCCGGACTTCCAAAATACTCTACTAAGTATTTCCAATCCTCTAGCTCAACATCTTCAGGTCGACGAGACAATATGTTTCCTTCATCAACATGGCGAGAGTAGAGAATGCTCAGTCGAGATTTCCAAGCTCTAAAAACTCGTCGCATAGTATCGATACAAAGGCTTGAAACCTATGCTCTTGCACGCCGCCAAGAACTTCAAATTTATCCTAAACATACATGTACCATTATAATTGATATTCTAACCACAAAAAAGAATGAAGCAACATGAAATTGATACGATATTAAAAATAATTGTACCTTGACCTTCAACCACATTGCTTCTCCATGTTTTGAAACAATCTTTTTCCAATTCCCATCACGGAACGAGATAGTGCTGCTCATGATTAAACCACAATAATTAACAATATCTCTAGCCCCAGGACCTACTGCTCTATCAATATCATCTGGAATTGTAATAGTAATTTTTACACCATACATAGTTTTTATATCTACTGTTTTGGATTTACATTTCCCTCTTCCTCTCTTTTAACTTCTGGAAGAAACTATACAAAGAAAAAATAGTATATGTGATCAGAAATTTGGGCAGAAAACGAAAAAATTAGGCAGAAATTTTCTGATAAACAACTGAAGGTAAAAACAAATTCGCCAGCATTTCGGCGCGTTTTGGACGTTTAGAAAGAAAAAGAAAAAGAAAAAGAAGAAGAAGGAGAAGAAGAAGAAGAAGAAGAAGAAGAAGAAGAAGAAGAATGAATGAAAATCAAAACTAACCTGCACCATTTTCATTTTCAACTCCAAGCGAGGGAAGCACACTTCTGTCCAGATTCCTTGACGATACTGTCTCTATAAAAGGTCTCTGCCAAGGGTTACTTGATATTTTTCCTATCTCTAGAGGTTCTTGATTAGGATTATTTGATTGTCCTGTCTTAGGAGATGCCGCAGCATTCCCTATTGGTTGTACTTGTGGCTGCGACACAGATGTTGCAGTATTCCGTATTAGTTGTACTTGTGGCTGAGACATCACTCCGGCATTACCACTTCCTTGAAAACGGTCACGTCCACGACCACTATTCCTATTGGTTGTACTTTTGGCTGAGACATCGCTCCAGCATTACCACTTCCTTGAAAACGTCCACGTCCAAGACCAGTTCCACTTCGACCTTTACCTCGTCCTATCATACCCTCCTGCATGATGTAGAAAAATATCAGTAAGAATATAGAAGTGCACTGCTGCCTACACAGATCTCTGAAATGCATGGTTTATAAGTGTGGCATTAAGATGAATAAGGATACTATAATGGGACTAGGTAATTAAGGAAGATCATAAGGATAGTGTTATCAATTTAAAATTTTTGCTATTCTTATGTAAGGTTCATCAAAATTAGTTCAAAGATTCATACATGAAATCAGTACATAATGAAAGAGTCAACAAGAAGTTCAAAGGTTCATACATGGCAACAACAATCAGTGCATAATGAAAGAGGCAACAAGCAGTGAAACTGGGATCACAGAAGCAAATGAAAGAGGAAACAACAATCAGTACATTATCTTGCTTCTAAGTCTTCAAGAGCATCATCAATTACTATGGTTGATTACAACTTGGCAACTAACAATAACATTTCACAAAAGCTTAATATATAATCTAGTTATGAAATTAAAAGTTACAAAGAAATTTTCAAAACAAAAAGAAGACATATATATTATATTGCTTCTAACTCCTCAAGAGCATCATCAGTATCTTATTCATCATTATCATCAAGCCAAGACACTTGTTTCTACTTGTTTGCTTGCATGATTGTTGTTAATACTTTGTGGTTCAACATCATTCCTATGTATAGACAAAACAATATTATCTGCATGGTCATTGGTACGCAAAATTTTCGGGCATATTGAAAAGGTCGCGAGGATTTGTCTTTACAACTACAAGCCAATCTTTATCAACCATGTCGTCCAAGTAAAAAATTTGTTCAGACTAAGATGCCAAGACAAATGGCTCATTTGTGTTCAAGGCACAATGAGTATTCACACTTGTGAAGCCATATTTATCAATCTTATATCCCCTTCCCAAGCGAGCCACATCCCACCAATGACACTTGAATAAGTAAACTTTCATGTTTCCTATAAAAGACAACTCATAAATGTCCTCTAATACACCGTAATACTCCTTATTAGAGTCTGAATCATCTCCTCTCACAAGGACTCCACTATTTTGTGTTTTTCTTCTCATCTCAAGATCTATTGTATGGAATCTGAATCCATTCACCACAAATCTGGAATATCGATGCACCATTGGTGCAGGACCAACGGCTAAGCTTATGAGCTCCTTGTTTGCGCGCCCTTGTGCAGCTAGTACAAAGACCTACAAGCCAAACAACATCGTTGTAACTAAGAACGCCATTGTAATATTATAATAATATAAAATGTCACTTAACTAGACACCTACACGTGCAGGAAACCAATCAAGAAACCCACTGCTATGCATCCCATCACTCATTGAACCTTGTCTTTCAATCTCTCCTTGGTATTCCCTATATTTTGAAATGGAGTCAGTTAAGATAATGTTGTTGAAACATTTCAATGTGATCCTATCTTGAAATTAATATGATACTTACTCCATGAATGTCAGAACCTCTTCACAATTTTGAAGCACATACATACATGCTTGTTTGAACTCATCATGAGAGAGCATGATGCCTTCTGAACCACCTTTTTTTTGCTGACTTTTTTTTAAGATAGACATCTCCCCATTTGACATAGGTCCTTCGTCATTCCTAGCCGGTTTGTTGAACTTGGTTGACATACTCTTTAAGTATCTAGAGCAAAATGTGAGGCTTTCCTCTGCCAAATAACCTTCGGCAGTTGAACCTTTTGGATGAGCATTATTACGAACATATGACTTTTGTGTTCGCAAATACCTATATTGAAATAACTCATCGATATAATGTGCCATTCAAATTATGGAATTAAAATTATATAATAAATGACCTCTCAAAAGGGTACATCCATTGAAATTGAGCTGGTCCACCAAGCTTTGCCTCTCTTGCCAAGTGAATTGGCAAATGAACCATGACATCAAAGAATGCCGGCGTGAAAATAATTTCAAGTTTGCATAATGTGCATGCACATTCAACCTCCAAGATGTCAAGATCTTCGATTGTCAAGGTCTTAGAACATAGATTCTTGAAAAAATTTCCAAGCTCTATAATTGGTTCACACACTTCTTTAGGCAATAAACCAAGTATTGCAACTGGTAGAAGCTCTTGCAATAATACATGGTGATCATGACTTTTTAATCCATAGATATTTTTCTCTAATATGTTAACACACCTTGAAATATTTGATGAAAAAGCATCAAGAACCTTCGTATTAGCCAAAAAATGGCATAACTTCAACTTCTCCTCCGAGGACAATGTGTAACATGTTGCCGGTAGCAACACATTATCCCCATCCTCAATTGGATGCAATTCTTGCCTAATACCAAGGTCCACCAAGTCATATCTACTTTTTAATGTGTCATTTGTCTTTCCAACCATATTCATCAAAGTTGATATTATATTGTCAGACACATTTCTCTCTATGTGCATCACATCAAGGTTATGTCGTAACAAAAGAGTACTCCAATAAGGCAATTGAAAAAATATACTTTTCTTCCTCCAATTGTAAGCACTTTGGGGAAAGTCACTTTTTCGCTTTTTTCCCTTCCCAAAACTCACATTGCCTAAGCCCTGTAAGTGAATAAGCGCTTCATTGCATGTTAAAGGCGTAGGTACAACCCTCTTTTCTACCTTTCCATCTAATTTTCTTCTATTTTGGCGCCATGGATGCTCCATTGGAAGGAAGCGATGATGACTCATATAACACAACTTACTATGCAATGAAATCGATTGTGTGTCTTTATGGAAACAAGGACATGCAAGCTTTCCTTTTGTTGACCATCCTGAAAGATTCCCATGTGCAGGAAACTCGTTAATCGTCCACATTACAGCCGCATGCATCATAAAATTTGAGTTTGAGTAGGAATCATAAGTTTCGACTCCATCCCATAATTCTTTCAACTCTTCAATCATTGGTTGCAAGTATACATCTATATAATTTGAGGTTTCTATAGTTTCTGATGATGCTGAATTTGTCAACCCCATTAAGCCATGAATAGAAAGGTGAAGTTTTGATGTGAGAGTGTTCTGTTAATGTTGTTAAGAGATCTGCCAGAATCTGTTTCAATCACCAGTATTGGAGAAAACATATAGAATTTTATTTGAACAAGAAAGCTGGCAAGAATTGTAATTTGTTGGGGTTTCCGACTTTAGAAATTGCCAATACAGCAAACAACCAGTCAACCGCCATACAGAACGCACTAACCTGGACTGTGACCCCAAATCCCACCCAAAAAAATAAAAAAGAAAAACTCATAAGCGAATGATTGCATGTTATGAGGAATATGATATCTCAGTGGAAAGACCTCATGTAATACTGGTCACAAATCATTCAGTCACTCGTATGGCCAATCCGACCCACGGATATTCCATCCCGTATATATACCCAAATCGACTGACAGCTAGTCATTCATTACTATATAAGGTCAATCTAGCCCTGAGGTAATTTATCCCCAAATGTAAATGATACAGACAAGATCCATGTCCAGGAAAATTCATCAATAAAATTAAGTAAGGCAAGTCCATGCCCTGGGAAGTCCATCCCGAATGTATATAATCATCGATGCTCACTAGGGGTGTGTACAGAATCCGAAAGGGCTTCTTCAACCCAAGCGTGATATAAAACCGATGTGGCCTAGTGCAGGCGGACAGTCCCGATCCGTACAATAATAAAGACTATAAGTCCTGTTGCAGGCGGGCATCCCCGTTCCATATAGTAATCATATATATAAAGTCAATATGGCCTACTGCGGCACGTAGCTCGATCCCATAAATATCCTTACAATGGATAAATATGACTGAGTGTGAAATGTATATTTTTAAAAAAATTAATTCAACAGCAGCACGACCCCATGGGTCCCAAAATATTAGCTAGTAGCCTAAACATGATATTTAATAAGAGCCTCGGCTCAATTTCTCTAACACGTGGAACATGTTCAGATAATAACACGAACCATTAATTTTACAACTGCACATGATTTATTCAAGTCACAATTTCTATAGTGCATGTCCACATGCTCGTCACCTATCTTGTGTGTCACCTCCAATGAATTTATATCATACCAAATTCGGGGATTCATACCCTGAATACCAAGTTTGAAAGTGTTACTTACCTCAAATCGTGTAATTCTTTATTCCGCTAGGCCCTTGCCTCGTGAATCGGTATCCAAATGCCTCGAATCTAGTCACAAATTATCCGATTCAGTCAATAAAATTTATTGGAATTTATTCATAAGAAAATACTAATTTTCCAACAAAATCCCAAATTTAGCTAAACATTCGACAATGGGGCCCACTACTCAGAACCCAACAAAAGTTACGAAATATGAAGGCATGTCCAACCACGATTCCAACCATATAAATTTTATCAAATTCCAACATCAACCTGACCTCCAAATCCACAATTAAAGTCTATGAATATCTACCATTTTCAACCCAATTCAATGATTTAGGGATAAGAACAACAATGTTCGGGTAGTTTAACCAAATTTGAGTTAAGAACACTTACCCTGATATTTCCCTTCAAAATCTCCCGAAAATTGCCTCTCCTCGAGCTCCAAATCGTTAAAAATGGAAGCCCCATTTTCAGATCTTAAACATTCTGTCCAGGTTCACATTTGCGGACAAAAACTTCGCATTTGCGAATGAACAGTGCCTCCCATGAACAGTGTTCGCAACTGCGAACCTGCAAAAAAATACGAAAGCATCACAATTGCGACAAATTGTTCGCACTTGCGAGGGAACAGTAATCTCCAATGAACAGTGTTCGCAATTGCGATAAATTATTTGCAATTGCGAATGAACAGTACCTCACTAGAAACCACCAAACTCAAACTTCTCCTAAATGATCTGAAACTACCTTGAAACTCATCTGGAACCTCCCGGACACAAACCATATATGAATTTCAATCATTACACACGCTACGGACCTGCTCGCGTACTCAAAACACTGAAAAGAGGTCATCTTGACCCGATATTGACCATGGTCAAACTCCCAAATTTCTTAACTTTACTAGTCTCTCAACCAATGATCCAAAAATACACCCAAGCCCCTCGAGACCCGTCAAATCATACCAACAAGTCCTAAAACATTATACGAACTTAGTCCAAACTTCAAATTACATCAAACAACGCTAGAATCACGTATCATACTCCAATTCAAGCCTAATGAACTTTGAAACTTTCAATTTCTACAAACGATGTCGGAACCTATCAAATCACGTCCGATTGACCTCGCATTTTGCACAGAAGACATAACTAACATAACGAAGCTATGAAAATTTTCAGATTTGGATTTCGACCCCGATATAAAAAAATCAACTCCCCGATCAAAATTCCCAAAAATTTAATTTTTGCCATTTCAAGATAAATACCACTACGGACTTCCAAATAATTTTTTGGACACGCTCCTAAGTCCAAAACCACGAAAAATAATAAAGTGTGTGTGAGTAGAATGTGATAGGTAAGACAGTAAACTTACAAAATAATACTTGGTTCATAGACGTTCTTAACTTCACTAATTGTTCTTTAAGTTCTAGGTCTCGTTCATAGTCCAAGAGACACCAGACTCGACGCATTATGCTTATTTGTGAAAACACAGCAAACTTTAATTTCACTATATATTTTTTTTAATATTCTTTTTGAGAAATGTGGGGGATTGATAGAAAAATTAATTGATATCTAAAAAAGAAATTCTAAAACTATGTCTATATTCATTTTCTTAATATTATATTAATGAGTTTTTAGTATAGTAATTTTTTTGAATATATTTGTAACAGAAAATTAATTTATTTTTTAATTCAATTGGCTGAATACTCATAATTACGGTTTGGTACGTTAGTATTGAAAAGTCAATGGAGCAATCTTAATGGTTTAAGATTTAACGTATTTTGGAATAGCCTTGATGGCTTAAAAGTTTCTGATGGTCTACTTTGAATAGTCTGTAATATGGAACATATAATCTACTACTCTTTTAGATTATATTATACCTCTTTGTCTTCACGTTGGAAGGAGGGAACAGAGTTAAAAACTTTTCTTTCCTTTTCTTTTGTGTGGTGCGTTTTTTTCTCATTAATCTTTATTGTTTCTGTTCCTAATTATATTAGAAGAATTTGTTGAATCTTAGGGATACGCTTAATAATATTTATCACAGTGTGGGGCCAAATGTCCTTAAAGATAGTATGCTTGACACGCCTCAAGCTAAATCTTATTCTCCATAATCCAATATGTTTTCCAGCAAAATTTTATTGTATCGTATGAATGTACCGTTACGTAACGACGAAAAGTGCCACTTTATGTAACGACTGATTTGGTTTGGTCGCGTCGTTACCTTATTTTTTTCCCTCATCTCGTCCTCATTATTAATAAATAATATTACTTTATCCTTTTCCTATCTTTTTATATAATAATTCTACCTCGTGTCATAATTTTTCTTTATAATATTGCAAGTTTATTCTTCATATTGCTAGTGCGTGATATCATTAAACGATGACAAATGATACAATCTATTCATATATTATATTCATCAAACAATACAATACAATATTATATAATACGATACGATACGATACGATACATTATGAAACGATATGTACCAACAATCCAAACATGTCAATTATCTTGGGTTGTGATTATAATCTATAGTAGTACTCTCGCCGTCCCATTTAGTGTGAGAATGTTTGATTTAGATTCAAAAAGTATTTTCTTTAAAAAGGACATAAGAAATTTGTAATTTAAAATAAGTCATAAACTGTACGGCTATTAATGGTACAATAATTATAAATACAAAAATATGTCATTTTTAGAACAATAAGAAGAAATATCATCACATAAATTAAGACCGAAGGAATCATCATAGATAAACCTATAAATATCAGTTTATACTTTTATTTTTTCCTATGTAAGTGTACATATACCTAATTGGTCATAATTAGTAGGGGCGAAGGTATGTTGGCTCAAGGGTGGTCAATTAACCACTCTTCGCAGAAAAATTATATTACGTATAAAGTAAAATAATATTTGATATTGATTAAAAATAAACTTTGAAATATTATTTGATTAGGGGTGCTATCCTCCTAACTTGAAATATTTAAAACTGTAGGGGTGCCTTGTCAAAGTTATGCTCCACAATGCTAAGAAAAAGAAAATATGGTCTAAAACATCTGATTGTATGTCTATTAAATATGTTGAAAGTAGTGCGGTGTTGATACCCAATTTTTCCCTCATATATATATATATATATATATATAT
>ML401264.1:178676-230690 GCA_005239525.1 Nicotiana knightiana | reverse complement strand
GGGGGGGGGGGGGGGGTCCTTATATTCTTTTGTCAAATTGGGTAAAAACCCTGCCTATAGGATTCAATCATGCTGTTAATTCTGTTCACTGTATGAGTCCTATACTATGCTTAGAAATCCTGCCTATAGGACTTGTGTTTTAATTATGTGTTTTGCATTTGCAAGTTAGAAATCCTGCCTATTGGACTGTCGTTTTAATTCTGTATTTACATTCGCATGATAGAAATCCTGTCCATAGGATCTATACACGTTTCCAATAAATGTGCATTAGCAATGATGCCTATTATACCTTGTTGTGGAGTTAATTATCCTTCCTTGAAATTCTTTTAATTTCTGCGCATACACAGTTAATAGATATCATACCTATAGGATAAACAATTAGCCTCACACCTAGAAATCATGCCTATAAGGTTTAAGTCAATTCAACATTTAGAAATCATGCCTATAAGATTTAAGACAATTCAACAATTAGAAAGCATGTCTATAGGATTGAAAAAGGAATAAACCTGTCTTTATAAGTTAAAATCAGTGCTACACCTAGAAATCATGTCTATAGTTCTATAATCAACAAGCTAATAGGAATCATGCCTTTAGGGTTCTGTCGATCGATTCTGAATTCAATCGCTATTGTCAATCGGTTAGCCAATATATCTGTAGAATTTAATAATGATTCTGGGTTTATAATTGTGATATATTACTGTCTGAAGTGCCCAGATTCACACTGAATAAAATCAGTAGGCAAACAACAAGTTTTAATACTCGCCTTAATAATAAAACTGCCTCTGCACTCTGTTTTCTCGCATAGATATCCTGCCTATAGGACCTTAAAGGTTAATAAAACTTGTTGATTTGATAACGTGCTTTTGTTGTCTATGTGTGGAGGTCAATGTGAGCCCATACTTTTTCTTTATCTGAAAGTCCTATTTGTTTTTGTTTGTCACCAAGATTTTATATTTAAGTAACATAGGTTGGTCTAGAACTATCCCAAATAGAGGTCCTAATACCTCTAGGGCCGTAGGTAAGGGACGAGTAGTGCACGCATAAAGAACGAGCTAGAAACTACTAGAACACTTGAGTAACAACTTAAAGATAGTAATTGGGTAGTACGGAGATGATAGTCCATGCGTTAATACTATGAGTAACATCCCAACTTGAAGGATTTACAAAGTATTGCATGAAATGATCCTATAGGCTAAAAAACTTAGGACCCCTCCTATGCTCCTGTTTAAAATAAATTGAATATCGTATTTGTCTAAATTTCTTTCTCCTCTTTTTAGACTAATTCGCTTAATTTAAGTTCGGGTGGGACTCACCGTTGTGGACCTCGAGGGGTGCCTAACATCTTCCCTCAAGGTAATTTGAGTCTTTACCCTATCTCTGGTGATGTAAACTGGTTAAATGAGTTAATTGCTCTAGGTGATCTAACTCACCTTAATCCGTTAGGTTGCGAATTTTACAATTCCAAATCCATCCAGAAAAAGGAGTTGTCCCAAGACGTCGAAACCCGATTTTTCAAGAAAAAGGGGTGCAATAGCATGGTGACTCTACTAGGGATATTTTTAGGCTCTTACCATAACGAACCTGGTTTTTGTGAATTAGTCTTTAAGCATGCCTTTATTATTCCGTCAATACTTGCATACCCCTTCCCATTCCCACTTTATGTGGATTTATTTGCCTATCTTCAGTCATTTACGATTTCTCTTTCTTTTTTTATTACTCTTTACTATGGAAACTGACTTGTCTCCTTGTTTTCTTTCTTAAATGCCTTTACAATTATTAAGTACCGCAGTTATTATTTTTCATCGTGCAAATACGTGACAACGTGCTATTTCTGTTGCATGAATCATGCTCAACATCATATTCCACTCGTGTGTAATTAATACCATAGCAAAGCTTGATGATTGTTTGCGGTCTTCCTATATCACGCTAGTTGAATTTGGAAAGGTTTATTTGCAGTAAAACTAGTTGATCAGCGGTGCAGTCGACGGTTCCGTGCCTTTCTCCCTCAAGTTGTCCGCTTGTGGGTACCAGTCTAGACCTCTATAGAAACCTTACTCTTATTATAACTGTACATGCATCATGGTCAAACCTAGCCTGGGTTAATATGTTGTCCACATAATAACCCTCTAAGAAAAGCCTTGTCCGAAGTCCACCAGGGTTTCCATAATCCCAATGGATGCAACCACGATCTGTGCATTAATTTAGAGAAATAAGTGCCAATATGCTAATTGTTAATGTATAAATAGTCGAATCTGGAGGGGGAAAGTGTTTAACCTTGTTTGTTTTGCAAAAAATGAGGCACGAAGTCCCCAGGTTCGGCATGGTCCATAACATACCACCATTGTTGCTAGATTGGTGGGAAGACCTTCTGTCAAGCGATAAAAACCATGTGAAAAGAGTCCTTGGAAACCTACTTTCCTTATTAGATATCCAACCAAACAACATGTTGATCGAAGCTGCCACTATGTTATGGGTCAGATAAAGGTCCGTATTCCGTTTTGTCAACATAGAAATGACCCCTCTTTTGGAGGAAATAGGGGGATTCACTGGACTACCTTGGGAGAGTCCCAGTTTATTAGTGCCGGAAAATCGCACTTCCAAAGGGTTTCTGAAAATGATGGGTCTAAAAAAGAATGACGACTTGGTGTGTCTGAAGAAGTCCTATATACCCTTCGACTTCCTTTATGAACGATACGGTCACATCAAATTTTACCGTATCTTTCATGACGAGTTCTCCATCACTTCCTTGGGTCGGATTCATCGCAGGGTTTTCGTGTTTATCATCTGCTTCTTGGGTATGATAGTGTTTCCAAGCAAAATGGATAAAATTCACAGCAGACTGGCCATGGTAACCAAAGCCTTAATGGAGGTAATCGAGGGACAAACATATACTATTGTCCCTATGATTATAGCAGACATATATCGGGCCTTGAATCACTGCCAAAAGGGGTTCAAACACTTCGAGGGTTGTAATCTGCTACTACAGATTTGGTTGCTAGATTATTTCTAGAGAGGTCAATACCGCCAAGAGTTTCCACGAAGACCGTGGAACGATCACATAGACTTTTATCACCCCAAGAGAATGACCTTTATCCCAGACAGGTTTGCTCAACCGGAGAATGCTACAGAATGGGTGCAATTTTTCGACAACTTGACTAAGGACCAGGTTCACTGGATGTTCGAGTGGTTCCCCACCAGTGAGCTCATCATCCGATCTCGGGATTCTCCACACTTGGTGGTGATCGGGTTAAGGGGTATACACCCCTATGTTCCTATCAGGGTCATGAGACAAGTTGGTAGAAAACAGATTATACCACGAGTCTCCAAAATGAGTCACTACAGGGCAGATTTCCAAGATGATGACATCCCATATAAATGTGAAGCTCAACATATGTGGAACTTGAAGATTATTGTGGAAAGGGACACCATCGAGCCGGATCTATATCACGCAGGGCAAGTGTACTTTTACCCATCATGGTTGGAATACTGCATAGCGGGAATAGTCAAGCCAGGGGTTGGTCGAGGAAATAGAGTCATAGATGAAGCTGCTGAAGCACAGGTGAAGTATAGCAGACTGCGCAAAAGGGTTCACGAGTATGAGACTGAGCATCTAGAACAACACAAGACTGATATGGAATTAATCAATGAATGGAGGGAAATGGCTACCAGATCGAATGAAAGGCTAGAATATCTGGAGCAGGGTCTGATGGAGCTGGAAGGGAAGATGAGGAAAAGAGTCATAGACTGCCAGAATGCTGAAGGTATCGAAGGCGGACATCTCTCCAGGGCATACCTACTGCTATACATGTGCGACCTGGGGAACCTGATCGATGGAGCCAAGAGAATCAGGCCTGGAGAAGGTCCTTCTGGGACCAAGTAGATTAGTCTTATTCGTTTTTGATTTTCGAATGTAATAAGGCCAAGTTCCATTAGTGACTTACCTTATTGTCATTTTAGATCCATCTTATTTATTGCGTTAATTAAATGAGGCAACTATTGGAATTAAATTATCCAAATCTACTTGTCTCTAGGCCTACCTCGGGCACAACAAGGCTCCCAAATTAGGACGCGAATTTACATTCCCTCAATATGTGTTTAAATACTGCAAACATTTTTTAGAACTCTCACTAACTTGGTTACCTTTTTTTTTCTTCTTTTTGATTATTCCCATCCCCTAAGGTTGGTTCACGCATACTGACATCATCAGCTTACCACACCAGATCCAGAGGCCCTCCACCTCCTCCTCATCCAAGTGCACCAAAAGGCAAAGGGAAAGATAAGATGCACGATATGAGTGGCGTCAGAAAAGACAACACCACACATGCTGAGAATGTGGAAACTTCTGATGGTCAGAGTACTCCGGCACCAAATGACTTGGTTTTGCTGCTTGAACAGAAGATACTTTAACTATAGGGTGAGCTTGAGCAGGTCCGTAACTTGGCAAACCTATCCCTCACACTAAACGTCCCTGATATCAGCCATCCAAATACCCAAAACCTGGCACCTCCTCAGAATACACCCAACCAACGCTCACAGAATCCTCCCGCACTCCACCAATATACAACCCCTCCTCAAAATCCTTTACCCATACCTACACCTCTTCAACATCAACATCTCCCGACTCAATATCCACAAACCACTTGTCACACTCCTCAAAATACCCCTCAGCCTATCCCCGATCCCCAAAATTCAACCAATGATCACCATTACACCCAAACTCCTAACATTCACCAAAACAACCCCATATACGTGGAAACCTTACCCCACTCCACTCAGCCAATCTCATATACACCGGAATCTGCTGAAATGGACCTGTTCATTAAGAACATGGCAGAAGAGCTCAGGAAACTCACAAGCCGAGTTTAGGGTGTTGAAGGAGGCAAATGAATTGAAGGTTGAATTATGAGGATTTGTGCATTCAGCCAAATGTGGAACTGCCAGAGAGCTACAAGCCTCCTAAGTTCGAGATGATTGATGGAGCAGGTGACCCAAAGGTTTATTTAAGAACTTACTGTGATAAGCTTTTAGGGTTCGAAAAGGACGAAAGGATTCGCATAAAGCTGTTCATGAGAAGCCTTACTGCAGACGCTCTATCTTAGTACGTAAGTCAAAATCCCAAGAAATGGGATAATTGGGTAAGCATGGCGTCAGACTTGATGGATAGGTTCAGATTCAACACGTAAAATGCACCAGATGTCTTCTATATCCAGAATCTCAAGAAGAAGCCCACTGAGACTTTCCGCGAGTATGCTACTCGATGGAGGTCAGAAGCAGCGAAGGTCAGGCAAACATTAGATGAAGAGAAAATGAACAAGTTCTTTGTCAGGGCTCAGGATCCACAATATTACGAAAGGTTAGTGGTAATCGAGAATCACGAGTTCTCCGATATCATCAAAAGTGGAATGGTGACAAATTTTGAGGCATTGCAGGCCACGAATAAAGCATTACAATGAGATGGCATATCAAAGAAGAAAGAAGTGGGAACAATAATGGTAGCCCAAGGTCCAAAATCTCTATTTGTGTACCAAACACCTCCACCCACATACCAACCTTCACCTCCTAGATATCCTCAACCCACTACCGCCTACCACACCTATAATACCCAACTAGCCTATTATTATTCACCTCCAGCTCGTCCAAATTACCAAAAACCCAGGCCCAATTTTGATCGCAAACCACCCAGACAATACACCCCTATTGCTGAACCTATCGACCAATTGTATGAAAGATTAAAAGCTGCTGGATATGTCACCCATATTCCCGCCATGGCTATGGAAAACTCATCACAGTGGGTCAACCCAAACAAGACGTGTGCGTACCATTCCGGTATGAAGGGACATACTATTGATGAATGCCTCACCCCGAAAGACAAGATCCAAACACTAATTGATACCAAGGTCATACAGGAGAAATAAGCCACACCCAATGTCCGCAACAACCCCCTTCCAGATCATAGGGTTGAAGGAGTCAATGTAATAGAAACTGATGAAGAATGGGATCCCGAGGGATCAATCGGACTTGTTCGAGAAAGGTGATGACTCTAAGAAGCCAATAGTCACGCTCAATCTCATTATGGTACAGGTACAACTGCCAGTCGAAGTTGAGGTAGCCGCATCGGCTCCCTTTGAGGTAGAAGTAGCCACACCTTTCACTATGATGGTGAAATCCACACCGCCCTTCAGTTCCAACGTTGTACCTTGGGATTATGTTGCCGAGGCCAGGAGAAAAGGGAAAGCAAATATGGAAGAGTTCGGCGCTGCACAAGGGATGACCAGAACGGGCAGAATTTATACACCTGAGCATTTGGGAGAGACAAGTAAGCAAGCTTCCAACAAAAAACCCGTCATTGAAACTGGCCTGAAATACCTTTTGGAGGAAAGTACAAGCAAGGGAGTATTCTGTTGTTGATCATCTGAATAAGACTCACGCCCAGATATCCATCTTGTTGTTGCTACAAAATTTCGAAGCACACAGGAATGCTCTGATGTAGGTACTGAATGAGGCATATGTGCCCTACAACATTACTAGCGGAGAAATGTCCAATATGGTGGGACAAGTGTTGGAAAGCCATAAGATCACCTTACATGAAGACGAATTTCCACCTGGAGGGTTTAGCCACAACAGGGAACTGCACATCACACTGCAATGTGAAGATAAGTTCATTGACAAAGTTCTGATAGACAGAGGGTCCAGCCTCAACATTTGTTCGTTGACAACTCTGAAGAGGTTGGGCAAGGGCCTACATGAAATACGAGCAGGATCTATGAATGTGAAAGCATTCGCTGAGTCACAAAGAGCCACGATTGGAGAAACCAATCTATGTTTGCAAATGGGTCCTACCAGGTTCGATGTTGAATTCCAAGTGCTAGACATATCCGCCTCCTACAATCTGCTGCTGGGACAGCCTTGGATACATGCCACTGGAGTTGTCGCATTACTTTGCACCAAGCGGTAAAATTTGAATGCAACCATCAAGAAGTGATCATCCATGGAGATGGGAGCAACCCCATTTACCCCAGTCAGACTATTCCGGTGGTAGAAAACAGAAGGAAGTTAGGTGGAGAAACCTACCATCGCATCGAGTGTGTTAACGCGATTGAGAAGGATAAATGGTGGAGTAGCAAAATAGAGAGCATACTGGCATGGGAAGGGTATGAACCTAGTAAGGGGCTTGGTAAAACTCTTTAAGGTATCTCCAAACTAGTACAACTGAAGCGCCATGGCTAAACCTTCGGGCTTGGATATCAGTATACATGGCAGGAATATCAGAATTGGTCGCCACCATGGCGTGGTCCATACTACCCTCTTGAGAAACCCGTGCTGCACCTGAATCATACCTTCCATCAGGCTGATATAATATGGGGATCAGAGGAAGAAGAAGCCTTGGCAGCATTGAGAAATTTGTTCTTGGAAAACGATGATATGGATTGTTGTGTGATAGTTGAGGAGGAGGAGGAAAAAGGCCTTACTATCTAGACAGTGGAGAAGGGAACATCTCTCAAGAACTGGACCGCTAAACCATCAAGGGCCCAACGAGTCCCGAGGTAGCAAGACTGATAGCATTGTTTACTTTTGAAAATGATTTCCTCTTTGGCATTTTGTTTTAAATAATGTTTTCAGTGTTCCGTTTGGAAAAAACATTATTTGAGTTATTGAAATCATTTTGTTTGACATTTTAAATGGCTTGATGTTTTATTATTACTATTTTCTTTCATATCTTTATCTCTACAACATTACTATTTCTTATCTTGATGAACCAATGATTATGACATGTAATGAGACAACGCAACAGAAGGACAGTGATTGGAAGAAATAGAAGAATACATGAGGAAATTGTCAGAAAAGTGGAGAACTTTGAGAACAAGCCCAAGTCCAACCTGGACGAGACCGAGATAGTCAACTTGGGAGGTTCTGAAACCGTCAAGGACACCCGCATAAGCATCTATTTGTCACCGTCAGAGAAGGAAGAATATACTCGGTTTCTGAAAGAATATGGGATATCTTTGCATGTTCATACGACGATATGACAGGGTTGAGCACATCCATAGTGGCTCACAAGTTACCTACAAATCGAATGTGTCCGCCAGTGAAGCAGAAACTCAGGAAATTCAAGCCAGACTTGAGCCTGAAAATCAAGGAGGAAGTCACCAAGCAGATCAAATCCAAGGTCCTTAGAGTAGTTGAGTAGCCAACCTGGTTGGCCAACATTGTACCGGTTCCAAAGAAAAATGAGAAAGTCAGAGTCTGTGTTGATTATTGGGATCTAAATAGAGCAAGTCCCAAGGATGATTTCTCGCTACCAAATGTACACATTCTGATCGACAATTGAGCCAAGCATGAACTCTATTCCTTTGTAGATTTCTTCACGGGTTACCATCAGATTTGGATGGACGAAGAAGACGCAGAGAAAACAGCCTACATTACACCATGGGGAGTGTATTGTTACAAAATGATGTCGTTCGGTTAAAGAATGTTGGGGCCACCTACATGAGGGCTATGACAACGATCTTCCATGATATGATACATAATGAAATAGAGGTATATGTTGACGAAGTCATCATCAAATCCAAGAAGGCTACAAATCACATAGCAGATTTGAAGAAATTCTTTGACCGGCTGCGGAAGTACAATCTAAAGTTAAATCCCGCAAAGTGTGCATTCGGGGTTCCTGCCGGAAAGTTGTTGGGATTCATCGTCAGTCGCCGAGGAATAAAGTTGTAACCATCAAAGGTTAAAGCCATTCAGGAATTACCACCACTAAAAAGCAAGAAGGATGTGATGAGTTTCTTGGGATGCCTCAACTACATCAGTCGTTTCATAGCACAGTCCACAGTAATATGTGAGCCGATTTTCAAAATATTGAAGAAGGATGCCGCAACCAGTTAGACCGAGTATTGTCAAAAGGCTTTTGACAAAATCAAGGAATACTTGTCCACACCACCAGTCTTAGTCCCGCCAGAGCCTGGTAGACCACTACTACTCTACCTTGCAGTGTTAGATGAAGCCTTCGGTTTTGTTCTGGGATAGCATGATGAGACGGGAAGAAAGGAGCAGGCCATATACTAATTAAGCAAGACGTTCACTCCATATGAAGCACGATACTCACTGTTGGAACGCACTTGTTGCACTTTAACCTGGATGGCTCAGAAGCTAAGGCACTACTTCTGTCCCTATACTACATATCTCATATCAAGGATGGATCCCCTGAATTACATCTTTCAGAATCCCATGCCTACGGGGAAGCTGGCCAAGTGGAAAATCTTGCTAAGTGAGTTCGACATTATCTATGTAACTCAGAAAGCAGTCAAGGGACAAGCATTGGAAGATCATCTTGCTGAAATTCCAGTAAGAGGAGAATACAAACCCCTAAAAATGTATTTTCCTAACGAAGAGGTATCATTCGTAGGAGAATACAATGTTGAAGCCTACGACGGTTGGAGAATATTTTTCGACAGAGGTACGAATTTCAAAGGAGTAGGTATCGGAGCCGTCTTGGTATCAGAAACTGCTCAGCATTATCCGTGTCCGTGAAACTCAGATTCCCATGCATTAATAACATGGCAGAATATGAAGCTTGCATATTGGGGCTCAACCTGGCTATTGATATGAATATTCAGGAACTGCTGGTAATCGGCGATTCAACAAGTACAAGGAGAATGGGCTACCAAGAATTCCAAAGTACTGGCATATCTGCATCATGTACAAAAAATTAAGAAGAATTTCACAAAGATAGAATTCCAGCATGTCTCCAGAATTCAAAATGAATTCGCAAATGCATTGGCCACCTTATCAGCAATGATACAACATCCAGACAAGAATTTCATCGATCCCATTCTGTGAGGATCCATAATCAGTCGGCTTACTGTGCTCATGTTGAAGAAGAAACAGGCGGAAACCCCTGATTCCACGACATCAAAGAATATGTGACAAAAGGAGAATACCCGGAGCATGAAAACCATACTCAAAAAGCACCCTCGGAGATTGTCCAATCACTTTTTCCAAAGCGGAGGAACCTTGTACAGGAGAACTCCCGATCTGGGACTATTAAGGTGTGTTGACGCAAAAGAGGCTTCCAAATTGCTCGAGGAGATACATGCCGGAACCTGCGGCCCACATATGAATGGTTTTGTCTTGGCCAAGAAGATACTCAGGGCCGGATACTTTTGGATGACCATGGAAACAGACTGCATACAGTACATTCAGAAATGCTACCAATTCCAGATACATGCAGACATGATATGGGTGCCGCCAAATGAGATTAATACAACAAGCTCACCTTGGCCTTTTTCTACCTGGGGAATGGATGACATCGGCCCAATTGAGCTCACCGCTTCAAATGGGCACCAGTTCATTTTAGTGGCCATTACTTCACCAAATGGGTTGAAGCTGCATCTTAAAAAGCGGTAACAAAGAAAGTCGTTGCGGATTTTGTCAGAGATCATATTGTGTGTCGATCTGGGGCTCCAGAGTCCATCATCACTAACAGTGCCTCCAATCTCAATAGTGATCTGATGAGAGCCATGTGTGAAACTTTCAAAATCAAGCACAAGAATTCCACATCATATAGGCCTAAAATGAATGGAGCCGTGGAGGCCGCCAACAAAAACATCAAGAATATACTAAGGAAAATGGTAGAGAATCACAAGCAATGGCACGAGAAATTACCATTCGTCTTACTGGGATACCGTACCACAGTATGCACATCAACCGGGGAAACTCCCTATCTGCTGGTTTATGGTACCGAAGCTGTCATTCCCGCCGAGGTAGAAATTCCTTATTTAAGAATCATACAAGAAGCCAAACTCCGTGATGCAGAATGGATAAGGAATCGCTATGAGCAATTAGCCCTCATAGACAAAAAGAGGATGAATGCAGTGTGTCACGGCCAGCTCTATCAGAATAGAATGTCCAGGGCTTTTAACAAAAGGGTTAAACCAAGACAGTTCACGCCGGGGCAGCTGGTACTGAAACGGATCTTTCCTCATCAAGATGAGGCCAAATGGAAATTCTCTCACAACTGGAAAGGTCTTTACATGATTCACAGAGTATTGACAGGAGGAGCGCTCATACTCGTAGAGATGGACGGATAAATCTGGCCAAAGCCTATCAATTCAGATGCAGTAAAAAGATACTATGTGTAAACCATTTTTATGATTCTTCATATGATGTAAATTGAACTACGCTTGACCTGATTCCATTTAAGAGGGGATATGTAGTCAGCCCTATGGGTTCGGTCACAATTCAATAAAATTTCCATTTTCCCCACAATCAGAAACTAGGGCAGAATTTTGAGGAGGACCCTCAAAAATAAGAAGCAAGTTCAGTTAACCGCGGCATACGGAACGGTCAGAAAGTTCATCTAGTTAACTGGGGCAGAATTTTAAGGAGGACACTCAAAATTATACGGCAGAGGGAGTCGCAATGTCTAACAATGTCACAGTTACCGGTTCATCTAACTAATTTCTAAACTGCATATTACTATGTCTTTGAAAACTACACACGCATGCTTTTGAAAAGAAAATTTACTTTTAGCCAAATTTTATCCCTAATAACTTGAGCAGGATCCTCAGATAGAACAGAGCAAATCGAGCAAGCAAAGACACGAACCAACCTCTCCCCGCAAAACTCACAAATTTTCTTTGGATGCAGGACTATGTCATCATGATAAGTATCGTCGTAACAACACAATCTCTATGCACGAAACACATTGTCAGCTAAGAATACTTCATTCTTACTCTTACACTTGCATGAGGCTAAGCCCTGCCTCTCTATTTACATAAGGCTAAGCACTGTCCTCTCTTTGCATGAGACTAAGCCCTGTCTCAAATCACTTGCATGAGGCTAAGCCATGCCTCTCTATTTGCATAAGGCTAAGCACTGCATTCTCTTTGCATGAGACTAAGCCCTGTCTCAAATCACTTGCATGAGGATAATATCTGCCTCTCTACTTGCATAAGGCTAAGCACTGCCTTCTCTTTGCATGAGACTAAGCCCTGTCTCAAATCACTTGCATGAGGCTAAGCCTGTCTATCTATTTGCATAAGGTTAAGTGATGCCTTCTCTTTGCATGAGACTAAGCCCTGTCTCAAATGACTTGCATGAGGCTAAGCCCTGCCTCTCTATTTGCATAAGGCTAAGCACTGCCTTCTATTTACATGAGACTAAGGCCTGTCTCAAATCACTTGCATGAGGCTAAGCCCTGTCTCTCTATATGCATAAGGCTAAGCACTGCCTTCTCTTTGCATGAGACTAAGCCCTGTCTCAAATCCTTGAATGAGGCTAAGCCCTGCTTCTCTATTTGCATAAGGCTAGGCACTGCCTTCTCTTTGCATGAGACTAAGCCCTGTCTCAAATCCTCGCACGAGGCTAAGCCCTGCCTCTCTTGCATTGTTCTCTTCTCTTGGGCTAAGCTCTACCCTTAAGTTCACATGAGACTACGCTTTGTTTTGTTGCCTCTAGCATCATGTCTCTACACCTCATGGGCTGAAATATAGCCAACTTGTCCAAAGGCGTCATATTCTGAAGGCACCATCCTCATAGCCGGAAGACATCATGCCATGGAATGAGGATCTCTCAAACTTGCACATCATTATTCAAAGGCGTCATGGTTCGGAGGCACCATTTTTATGGCCCGAGAACATCATTTCATGACCTGCGAATCCCTTACCTCACAACTCATGGACCGGGACATCATGGTCTAAGGACGTCATCCTCACCGTCCAAAGACAGTCTTCACGGTCTGAAGAGAATTTGCATCATGTTTAAATTTACGCAATAATTTATACATATGTGCTCGCAGTAACTTTTGCAGATTTGCAGGTGACCCAGTGGGTAACCGTTATCCCAACAGGAGCAATCCTTCTCTAGTTACTCCAAATTATTTCAAACCAGACCATTAACCCATAACCGTTTCAAACCCAGGTAATCCTACTCGGAACCTTTTCTGTTTTTGCAACAACTCCATCGGTTTATTCCACCGTTGGATCCGGAACTACACACGGCCTGATTCCTATAAAACCAGGGATATGTAGGCAACTTGGAAGTCAAAGTGCGGCCTATATCTTTCAAATCACCCTATTAAGTCAAAATTGGTCATCATGTCTCTACCCAACAACTCTTTCATCCTTCCCGGATAAAGAGGGGCAGCTGTTAATACCTAATTTTCCCCATATATATTTGGTAAATACATATATACTTTCAAAATAGTGCACGATCATCAACAAGTATTTTTCCATAATTTTCTATAATTTTTAAAGGTTTTAATCAATTTATTCCGGCATTTTTATTATCTAAATAATTATTAATTGCATCACAAATAATTGTATAAGGATTTATTACTTAGTTTTTATCATTTATATTCATATTAAGCTTTAAACATTTTATGTATAATTATATTTTCATCTTTAGGTTATAGTTGCAATATTTCTCAATAATAACCACATATATGCATAATTACATTATTTACACATGAAAATAACTTTTTATATTTTTATGATGTTAATTAATTATTTTAAATCATTTTCATGCAAAAATGACATTTTTTACTATTTATTAATTATTTTCAAAAATTATTTTACTGATTTAATTGTGTATTTAAAATCATGCCCTTTTTCTAATTAATTTCGGACCTAGCCTAACCCAATTACCCCCAGCCCAATACATTAACCAGCCCAATACCCCATACCCATCCAACCTAGTGCCCAAATATCCATACTCGTTCAACCCAGACCCATACCCATTTTAAAACCCCGACCCAAGCCCTTGTAAAATCCCAGTCATTGATCTCAAAGGATCAACGACTCCTAATTACTTCCCTCCTTTTAACTAATCATCTCTCAACCCTAATTCATTTACCACCCACCCGCTGCCCTCAAACACTCTCGTCTCTCCCCCTTTCTCTTCCCAAACCCTAATTCGCCGTCACCATTTCCCTGTGACTCCTACCAGAAATGGAATCATTTTTTGATTCCTTGCCATATCTAATCCTACTCCCTTACCAGTTACCCGTTCTTGATATTACTTGACTGGGTTTCTTCAAATGGCAAGTGGATCTCAAGAAATTTGAACCAGATCTGGTTCAGAATCTCTTCTATTTTGGTTATTTCTGTCTATATTCATCCCAACCTCTATGAGTACGGATATTTTTTTCGTATCTTTTATATAGGGTTTTGTATCTCTGGTTCGAACAAGATTTGGTTCATCAAATCCGCCTATTTGTAGTTAGATCTTCTACTTACCCTAAAACTAGGGTTCAGATCTTTCCAGGATCTAAAATGATTTTCTATTCCTCAAATATTGTTGCTTTAATGTTTCCGTATTTTCATCTTTGTGCATGTTTATAGTTTTCCTTTGGTTGTTTACGCTGATTTTTACTTACCCTAAAATTTAGGGTTCTTGATTCTTCAAAATCGAACAAATATGGTTCAAACTTTAATTATTTCCGTCTATATGTCTTTGTGAATTTTTATTAAAGCTCTTTTATATTTTTTCCTATTTTTACTTATATTAAATTTAGGCTTTTTGATTATCTATCTGTCTCTATGAACCTTTAACTCTGGCCATTAATTGTTGACTAATTTTACTTACCCCAAATTAGGGTTTTGAAATCTTTGCTAAGATTTCAGTCTTTCCTTTCTTGTGTGGTACTGGTATTTTCTTATTTTGTTCGATTTACCTGTTCTCATTATTTCCTTACCTTATTTGATATGGTACTTGACTACTGATTGGTTCCATGTACTTTCCCTAATTTAAGTAGTACTTGTCTAGTTTTATGATGTTGTGTTCTGTTAATTGATTGAAGCTGACCTTAAATTGATTCTACTTTTATTTTCATTCCATAATTATGTATGATTGGCTTATTACCTTATTTGTCTGCTTAATTCAATGCTATTTAAGTACCTTCCCCCTCTTCCCTTAGGAGACTCAAACTCTCATAGTTTACTCACTAAAAAAACTTAAAGCTTTCTCTGGTGTTCTGATTTCTGTACTAAGTGTTTATTGTTTCGGCCGGCTGAAAGCCAAGGCCAAATTACTATGGAACTTAACTGCTATTGCACATTTACTTGCTTTTTTCTCAACTGGTACTAACCCTTGCAATTTCATTATCTATGCTTCGCTTGACTAGCCTGTTCAATTCCCATTATGAATCTGTCCTCTACATGATCCTATGACTTCATTTAGCAATTGTTAACTTAGGACTAAGTTATTTGAATAATATGAATCCTTTCATAAGTTGGTTTAAGGTTAAGTCCGTTTTACTAATCCTGCACCTGTTCTGAACTTTGCAAGACATTATAAACATGCAATCACCTAGTTTGTTGCTTAACTCCTCTACCCTGTCTATTTGTTTCATGTATCTGGCCAACTCAATTGTTTTACCTAACTGTTTCTGTGATGATTGTACTAAGTACTTTTGATACCCAATTTTTCTTCAAAATTATTTTAAACTTGCCTATATACCTTCAAAATCAATTTTTATAATGGTTGCTATTTTTCTATAATTCTCCCACATTTTTATTAATTTACCCAGTGGTTTATCTCTAGTAATTGATAATAATTGTATTACAAATAATTTCAAAACATTTTGTGATTTAATATATCATTTTTGGTCTTATTAAGACCAATTTTATTTCACAAACTAGCCGAATTGGCACCATTTGACTATAATTGCAATAACTTTGCAATTATAGCCTAATTACTTATTTCAATGTTACTTTTGCTCAATAATTAGTCATTTATATTTTTAATACTAATTAATCATTTTAGCTTAATCTATTAAGCAACAATTTATTTTCTTTATAATTATTAGCCATTTTTATAAAATATTTATCTACTTCTAATTGGGTATTTAACTTATAGTCATTTTTTTAAATTCCAATTTCAGTCTTATTTACCCAAACCCACAGCCCAACTAAATTGACCCAACAACCCAAGGCCCAAGTCCTAAACACCCTACCCAACCCCCATGATTGATCTGAACAGTTGATCATATGAGATCAACGGTCCAGATTCAAGTTACGTAATTAACTCAACCAAAACCCCCAATCGACCCCTCATTTTCCGAAGCTCCGTCTCTCTCTATCCCTCTCTGTTACTCTCTAGCTCTCTCTAGAATCTCCCTTGGATTCCCTCCTCCGATGGAGTCTGCTCACCTTCCCCGGCTGATTCTCTCACCGAAAACCATGGTTCTTCATCATCTCCCGGTTATCTATCCACCTTACACCGGTCCTGTGATACCCTAGGGCCCTCAGGCAAACCCAGAGCGGTCCACTCACCTCCCATGGTCTCTATGCAATTTTTTGACCTCCCCCGGTTGTCTGAGTAAGAGCCACAACCTTTCCGGCTTAAGCCGGCGACATCTATGAGGTTTTTCTTACTTCTCTGGGTTCCACGAAACTCTAACTCCTATATCTCTTCGATTTTCTTCTAGATCTGCTTTAGATCTACGATATTACGAAGTTTCTTCACATGTTTTTTTTCTGAAAAATACTTCTACTTTAACGATCTTTCATTTCAAAAACTAGGGTTTCATAATACCCTTTCGAAAATGATTTTTGCTTCTATTTAATGTCATATTTTTATGTTTCTTTCTACGATTTAACGTTTGATTCAAAGTTCCTTTCATTTTTTACTTACTTTAATGGAAACCCTAATTTTCCGCCCAAATTTGAGACCATCTGTGACTAATGTGTTTATTTAGATGCACGTACTCTTGTTTCTCATAAATTTTTAAGCTTTCCCTATGATTCTATCATGTTTTTTCTATTAGGTCTTCTGATTAGGTTCTCTGTGTTCTTATCATGTTCGAACGTACTACCTTGTCTATGAACTTGTGTGATTTTACTATTGTAGTCACTAAGGTTTCCAACTCTCCAATTCCTATGGTTTGTCTGAATATGTCCTAGCCTCGAATATAGGATGTTGTTTCTTTCCTTTCCTAATTTATTGTATTCCTGTTCGAATCCCTAATTCTCTACAACTTTACCTTGCTTGCATCTCTGGTTTTGAGGCCGTCCTTTAATTAAGGTCGCTTTCTCCTTGAATCTGTAATTTGTGCATACCATCCGTATTGATTGGAAGGATCCCTTTGTTTATGAGATACTTTCCTTAACTGAGAATGATTCCTTCTGATTTTAGTCCCCATCCGTGATTCCTTGATTAATTTTCAAATTGACTGCTATTTTTTTCCATATAAGTGCACTCAGTATATATTTTCCTTATTTAAGATACTATGTACTTGACCTTATTACATGCCACATCCTTTATTACCCTATTATGGTATAATCAATTTTTCTAGATGATTATTTCCTTATTTAGTCTAATTTACACCGTTCAAGTCATAACTCCCTGATTGAAGGGAGTCCAGACCTCTGATTGATTTAATTGATGTTGTTCCTATAATTATGCTACCCCGTACTCGTTTCTAGCCTTATATGTACACTCTATTCATTCCTCACAAAAGAGGAGGAACATACATACTATTTTAAGCTCTCTCCTGTACACATACATACACTCTCTTACTTCTCTTGCTGTTTACTTGCAACTCAGTCGGCTGCAAGCCAAGACTGAGTGATTCTATTGTGTTATTGTTCTGTTGCTCTCCTATTCTGTTGCATCTACACACTACTACTCTGCTGTTCTTCACATTACTGCTCTTTATTCTGCATTCAGTCTTTCATTTAAAACTGGTATGTTTTCCAGTTTACGTTTATAGCACCCAAAACAATATGTTTATGTTTTTATTACGATTCCTCTTATGCTTCTATTTGTGGTCCTGTTGCTCGCCTCACATTTAGCCTTTCTACTACGTCCATATGATCTCCCTGTCCCTTTAGTTCAACATGTATATTGCTTTCTCATCTGTTTCACTATGATTCTGCCTTACCCCTGACTCCTAACACTTTCTCATCTGTTTCACTATGATTCTGCCTTACCCCTGACTCCTGACACTATAAGCATGCATTCCTGATACTTAGTCATTATGTAATCCTAACAACCTTCGGTTTGATGCTATTTGGGGTCTTAGCATGAATACTTTGTGATAGACTATTGTTGTAAATAGTTAAGTCCTGTAAGACTTCTCTGATTTTAACTTGTGTGCAAATCTGCTTCCATTATGTGACTTATTTGTCCCCAGCTCCCCTATCCCTGACTGTGTTTGTTTCCTAAGCTGTGTGTGTTTGTCAGTTGTTGATTGTCCTATTTCTTTTCCTCCTCAAACTAGTTTTTCATAAGAGCAAACTCTCATGCTGTTCTTCAAGGCTTATTTCACCACATTTATTTCAGAAAAAACTATTTCCAACTTAACTCTTTTTAAAAAAAAAAAACTATGAGCACATCTCATCACTCCTAGTTTCTAAGTTCAACCCCCTTCGTGTGAGCACTTCCTTGGGGACCATTTGAGTACCCATTGAACTCTGACACACAAGGCTGGCATTACTTAGGCTCCCTATAGTGTAACTTCTTAATTTCCTTATTTTCTAATGAAATTTGTGCAATGCTGGTCTGTAATAACTAATTGTAAAAATGATCCTGGGGCGGATATTGAAATGGGTAGGGTTATGCATGCTTAGTATAATTACGGGTAGAAACCATGCTATATGATTTATTTTGTATATGTGTGCAATAGTCACCATGCTTAGGAATACCTGGCATGCATGCATTAGAGAACATGTTTTAGGCCTGTTTATTTCAGCATCTCTTCCATACTCATGCCTCAATTAGAAATCTTGTTCGTAGTTAAATAACTATAAAAATGGTTGTTATGTTACTGTCTCTGCATTTTCACAATTACTACATCTAAAAATCTTGTCTTAAGTTAAATAATAACATCAATTATCGATATTTGCATTAGAAATCCTGTGCTAGGTTCAGCAACTTAACTACGCTTCTGTATTTTCTATTTCGAGTCAAAAGGATGTGTTAATAAGTAAATTCCTCCCTAAAAAAATAGATTCTGATTTCTGAAAACGTTTTGTGCATTTTGAAAAGCATGCGTAGGTTTGCATCGTTCTACACCCTGTATGCATTTAGATATCCTATTTTGAAGGACACTGCATTAACATTAGTTTAAATACTCACCTCTTTATCACGACTAAGGTTAAAACAGACTCATCATTGTCTAACTACTATTTTCTGAAAAAGCTAAAATAGTGTAACTGGAGCGGTTTAATACGCCTAGGCAGGTCTTAGGTATTAAACTTATTAAAACCAGATATCTACCTTCTTTATGTGTGTTGTTTGGTTAATAATAGGTCAAGATCGATAGTCTGAATATGGTAGAGATCCTTTTCTCTGAAACTCAGTAAAAACACTGCCCCATTACTGTATTCTCGCTAGACATCATGCTTTAGGTCCTGAAGATAAAGACTTTACTTGTGTTTCAGTCGTGCTATTTATGTGTATAATTTGGGGAGGAATATCTGAGCCTCATATCTGCCTCTATATGTTTCCCTGTATTTGCAGTCCTAATTGTTTTGTTTGTCGTTTAGAATTTTGCCCTTTAAACCTAGGGGTTCAACCTAGTACTTACCCTCTAGGAATAGTAGTCCCTAACTTCCTCCAGGACTGATAGCATGGGATGGTTAATAACACGCAATAAGTTTCGTGACCAAAACGCATTTTAATTACCTTTACGGGGTGGGAAGGGTTGAATATGGATATGATGACCGATGCGCTAATACCACGTGTAACCCCTCTTCGAGGAGTGATTACCGGGTATTGTATTGATGTGATCCATTTTATTATAAACCTAGGACACCTTTTATATGCTTAGCTAGTAACCTTTTCAAAAGTCTAACCTCCTTTTCTATATTTTCAAACATCTGCATGTTTAAGACTTAAATCCCCTCTTATTTGAGCCTTTACTTGTTATTTGCTATTTGTACAAATTCGCGAAACCATACGACCGGGAACCACATGTGTGGATCCTGAGGGGTTCCTAACACCTTCCCCTTAGGATAATTTCAAGCCCTTACCCAAGTCTCTGGTTAGAAACGTAGTTATAATTCAACCCCTTAGGTGCCCAAACGCACCGTTAAAATCGTTAGGTGACGACTCTTCAAAATATGCAAACCCCCTTTCCCAAAGGGAATGAGTTTTCCCAACCAATGTCAAAAACCCGATCTCCGCGAGGAAGAAAGGGGGCGCGACAACATGGCGACTACGCTGGGGATTATAGGCTTTTACCATTTCGAATTGTTTCGTGAATTTATGCCTTTATTTTAAACACTTGCACCCTTTCCCATTCCCGTTGCATGTAATTAATTGTTTACTTCGAGTATTTATTTCCAAACGTAACTGACATGGCTCTTTGTTTCCTTTTTTTTGTTACTGCTTTAAATCATTATTACCCTCTTTTTTTTACCGCTTTCTTTAACGTGCAAAATACGTGACAACATGTTTTAATACTATTTGCATAAATCATGCTCAACATTCATACTCCACTCGTGCGAAACAAAATACTATAGCAACGCTTGATGAGTGATTGCGCCCTTCCTATATTATCACCCTCTAAATTCGGAAAGGCTTATTAGCGCTAAAACCAGTCGATCAACAGTGTAGTCGACGGTTCCGTGCCTTTCCCCTTTGAGTTGTCCGCTCAAGGGTACCAGTCTAAAACCCCATAGAAACCTTACTCTGTCGAACTGTTGCATGCATCATGGTCAAACCTAGTCAAAGCTAAAGTGTTGTCCGCACGATAACTTTTAAGATAGTCTTATCCAAAAGTTCACCGGGTTTCCCTGAACCCAAATGGACGCCCTCACGTTCTGTGCATTTATTTGGAGAACTAAATGCTTCCTGCTAATTATTGACGTTACATAGTCGAGTCCGATGGGGGTAAGGGCCTAACCTATTTGTTTTGCAGAAAAATTGAGGCACGAAGTCCCTAGATTCGGCATGGTCTCCAACATCCACCCAAAATTGTTGAGTTGGTGGGAGGATCTACACTCTAGCGACAAAGCTATCATCAGGAAACACTTGGGTAATCTACCATCTCTTATGGAAATCCAGCCTAACAAAATGATAGTAGAGGCTGCTACCCTGTTCTGGGATCGCGAAAGATCTGTGTTCCGCTTTGGGAACATTAAAATGGCACCATTGATAGAAGATATAGGAGGGTTGGCTAACCTAGAGCGGGAAACTCCAGGGTTGCTGATGCCTGAGAACCGCACAGGCAGAAGTTTCCTCAAGATGATGGGTCTGAAAAAGAATGCGGAATTGGTATGTCTGGAGGATTCTTACATTCCTTTTAATTACCTGTACGAACGGTATGGCTACAGAAAATCATACCGTACCTACTATCACAAGTTTGTTATCACCTCTCTGGGACACGTCCATCACCGAGTGTTTGTGTTTATGATCTGCTTTTTGGGATTGATCGTGTTCCCGATGAAGAAAGAAATGATCCATACCAGGCTAGCCATGGTAATTAAGACCGTAATGGAAGGGTTAAATGGGCAATATTTCAGCTTAGTGCCCATGATCGTCGCAGATATATACCGGGCTTTAGAAAAATGTCAACAAGGAGCTAAACATTTCGAAGGTTGCAATCTGTTACTCCAAATCTGGCTTGTAGAACATCTCCAAAAAGGGGAGTATCGACATGACATCCACTGCCGAATGTAGGATGACCACATCGCTTTCCATCACCCAAAGTGAATGAACTATATCCCTAACATGTTTGCTCAACCTGAGGACGCCGAAGGATGGATCGAGCTCTTTGATAACCTGACTGAAGAACAGGTTCAGTGGATGTTCGAATGGTTTCCAATGGATCAGTTCATCATTCGATCCCGAGACGCATCATTTCTAGTACTAATTGGTCTAAGGGGGACATACCCTTACATCCATCTTCGAGTTTTGAGGCAGGCGGGAAGGAAACAAGTCATCCCTAGGGTTGAGAAGATGAGCTATATCTGAGCCGACTTTCAAAATAATGACAGTCCTCACAAGTTCCAAGATCAGCACCTATGGCACTGCAAGGTTATACTCGAGAAAGACACCATCGAGCCGGACAAGTATCACGCCGGTTATACCCCTTTCTATCCGGGTTGGTTAGAAGAAGATTTGGGTGGTCAGAGCAAGCAAGGGTACGTCCGAGGTCACATGGTTGTAGATGAAAGGGATGAAGCACAAGTCAAGTTCAACCAGTTGCATAAAAGGATCTGGGAAAATGAGAATGATCACCACAAGATACATGAGTCCAACAAAAGACTGATCGAGGAATGGAAGGACATGGCTATTAGGGAAACCAAAAGGCTGGGATATTTGGAACGAGGTATAATCGATTTGGAAGAAAAGTTCATCAAAAGGGTTGAAGATTGTCAAAAGGGTTGAAGATTGTCAAAAGGTTGAGCGAGCTGCATGGGGATATTTAGCCAGGAGTTATCTGCTGCTGGGACTTCGCGAGTTGGGAAACCTGTTAGAAGAAAGCAGGAATGCCGAATCTGGGGAAGTTCCTTCTGGGACCAAGTAGATAGGAATGTCTCTATTTTTCTATCAATGCAATAAGTCCAATGGCCATTAGTAATTTTATTTTTCGTCTGTCGTTTCGGGATTCGTCTATTTTATTATCAATAAAATGAGGCATTTAGCAGTTAAGTTCTCCCAATAAATTTGTCGCTAGGCCTACCTCAGGCACAAAGAGGTCCCCAACTTAGGACACGCTTTCATTTCCGCATTATGTGTTTAAATATTGCAATACTCTTTTCATAGTCCTCACTGACTTGGTTACCTTTTGTTTTTATTTTTTCTTACTCCCCTCCCCAAATGTTAGTTCGTACATTCTGGCATCATCAACCTATCGCACCAGATCCAAGGGTCCTCCACTTACTCCTCCCCCTAGTCCTCCTAAGGGCAAAGACAAAGGCAAAAGTAATATGGAAGAATCCAGCGGCATCAGAAAGGAGAATTTGATTGAACGGATAGAGGCCAATGATGGCCGAGGTATTCAGGTCCTGCATGAGAACATGTCGCCACTTGAACAAAAATTGCTGAAGTTTCAGGAAGAACTAGATTAAGTCCGGAATCTGGCCAGCTTGTCGTTTTCCCTCAACGCCCCTGATGTCAACCTTTCAAATGCTCAAAACCCCGCACCTCCACAAAATATCCCAAGACAACAAAACCATCACACCACTCCCCCGAAGAATCAAACTCTCCTGACATAGTACAATGCTTGCCACACCTCAAATAACACCCCACTGCTCATCCTAGAACCTCAAAACCCAACAAAAGACCATTTCCACACCTATAACAATCCCATCTATGTGGAAACCATGAACCATTCCACTCCGCCTATCCCATAGGCGTCCGAGTCTGATGAAAAGGATCTACTTATCAGGAACCTAGTCGAAGAGCTTAAGAAACTGACCAACCAAGTTCAGGGTGTTGAAGGGACTAAAAGGACTGAAGGGTTGAATTATGAAGACCTTTATATCTAACCTGATGTCGAACTTCCCGAGGGTTACAAACCTCCAAAGTTAGAAATGTTTGACGGTACTGGTGATCCGAGAGTCCATCTGAGGACCTATTGCGACAAATTGGTCGGCGTGGGAAAGGATGAAAGAATTTGCATGAAGCTGTTCATGAGGAGTTTGAAGGGAGATGCATTGTCTTGGTACATCAGCCAAGACCCCAAGAAATGGTCAAACTGGGTAAGCATGGCGTCTGATTTCATGGACAGGTTTATATTCAACACAGAGAACGCACCATATGTGTTCTACATTCAAAATTTGTAGAAGAAACCTACAGAAACCTTTCCCGAGTAAGCTACTCGCTGGAGGTCCGAAGCCGCTAAAGTCAGACCTGCTCTAGAGGAAGAACAAATGAACAAGTTCTTTGTCCGGGCTCAGGACCCCCAGTATTATGAATGGTTAATGATGGTTGAGGGTCGCAAGTTCTCTGACATCATCAAATTGGGAGAGCGGATTGAAGAAGGTATTAAAAGCGGTATGGTTACAAATTTTGAAGCCTTGCAAGCCACTAACAAGGCTCTACAGTCATGTGGTGTGTCTAAGAAGAGAGATGTGGGAGTCGTAATGGTTGCACAAAGAACCAAGTCCCCACTCAAGTACCAAACCTATCCGACACCTCCAATCCCATATCATCCCTCACCAAATTACCAAGCTCCATCGCCAAATTATCAAACTCCCCCACCTTCCTACCAAATTTTACCACCCACATATCAACCTGCTTCGCCCAAATATCCACAACCTGCCCCTGTCTACCACACTTATCATTCCCAGCCATATCATTACCAGTCCCCTCCTGCACGCCAAAACTTCCCTAGACCTCGTCCCAACTTTGATCGCCGTCCTCCAAAGTAATATACCGCCATAGCCGAGCCCATTGACCAGCTATATGAAAAACTCAAAGCTGCTGGTTATATTACACCCATCCCTACTGTCACCCCCGAGAATCCCTCTCAGTGGATTAACACAAATAAATCCTGTGCATACCATTCCGGAATGAAAGGACACACCATCGAAGAATTCCATTCTCTGAAGGAAAAAATACAGGCTCTCATTGACCACAAGGTTATTGTGGCAAAAGACCCCGCTCCAAACGTTCGCGACAATCCTCTGCCAGACCATAATGGTAGAGGTATCCATATGATTGAAATAGAAGATGATTGGGATCCCGATGGGTCAATCGGGTTGATCGCAGAAGGCGATGACCCAAAGAAATCCGCAGTCACTCTCAAACCAATCATAGTCCAGATTCAGCCACCTGAGGCTGCTGAGGTGAATATGTCTATACCATTTGAGTTTGAAGCAGCGCCACCGGCAAAGTCACCAGTTCCAACTGAAGTTGAGTTTGTATCTCCAGCAAATACACCAGTTTCGTTCGAAGTCGCAGTCTTGCCACCCAAACACATATTTCGTTTGAAATAAAGATGGCTGCACCAATTTCGGTGGTAATGTGAACTACACCACCCTTCTATTCGTACGATATTACTTGGGACTACACAACCGTGGCAAGAAGGAAAAGCGAGGTCAGGTATGAGGAAGTTGTCGCAGCACAGGGTATGACGAGAACTGATCGGGTCTACACCTCTGAGCATCTGGCCGAGTCAAGCAAGCAGGCCGCCAACCGGCCTCCCCTTATCAAAACAGGTCCCTATGACTTTTGGAGAAAGATACAGGCTAAAGAGTATTCAGTCATCGACCAGCTGAATAAGGTACCGACAAAAATATCCATCCTCTTTCTGCTGCAGAATTCCGAAGCACGCAGAAATGCTTTGTTGAAAGTGTTGAGTGAAGCTTGTGTGCCGAACAACATCACTAGTGGGGAAATGGCCAATATGGTCAGCCAGGTACTGGAGAGTCATAAAATCACTTTTCATGAGGATGAGCTACCACCTGAAGGATTGGGGCACAACAAAGCACTGCACATCACCGTGCAGTGCGAGGATCATATCATCACAAGAATCCTGATCGATGGAGGTTCCAGTCTTAACATATGTCCGTTGATGACACTCAAGAAATTGGGTAAAGGGCTACATGAGATAAAGGATGGGGCGATCAATGTGAAAGATTTTGATGGTTCTCAGAGGTCCACCATGGGGCAGATCAGTCTATGTCTACAGATGGGACCAAATTGGTTCGAAGTGGATCTCCAGGTGATAGATGTTTCGGAATCCTACAACCTGTTGTTGGGACGACCCTCGATTCATGCTGCTGGGGCTGTAGCATCAACACTACATCAAGCGGTAAATTTCGAGTAGAACCACCAAGAAGCGATTAATCAGGGTGACGGTAGCAACCCCATTTATAGCCGTCAAACTATTCCGATGATTGACGGGAAAAGGAAGATAGGCGGAGGAACTTACAACCATATTGAACGGGTCAATTCCATCGACAAGGAAAAATTATGGGATAACAAGATCGAGAGCATCCTGAACTGGAGAGGATATGAGCCGGGCAAAGGGCTCGGTAAAAACCTCCAAAGGATCACGAAGCCCATAAAACTCAAGGAACATGGCACCACTTTCGGTATGGGGTATGAGTACACTTGGCATGAATTCAACGACTGGTCGCCACCTTGGCGCAGTCCCTATTACCCTTTGGAGCAGCCGATACCTCATCTTGAGCAGATTTTCAAGCAAGCTGACACTATCCACGGTTCAGATGAAGAAGAAGCACTTGCAGCAATGAGGAACTTGTTTCTACAGAATGATGATATGGATTGATGTGTTGTCCTCGAGGGGGAGGAAGGCCCTTCCATATAGACTGTAATCAAGGGGGCATATCTCAAGAACTGGTCTATCAAGACAACCAAAGCTCGACGAGCCTCGGGGTATCAAGGCTAAAACAAGCATTATTTACTATTTTATTTACTAAATGATTTTCCAGCATTTGTTTTTAATTTCTGCAATAATGATCTACAATGTTCAAAACAGTTATTCAATCTATCAGAGAATCTTCTAAATTTCTCTTATGAATATGATATTTATTGTTATTGTTTTCTCTCATCACTTTTTTTATACAGCATTTCTATTACTTGTCTTGATGAACCGATGATTGTGACATGCAATGAGACAATGCAGCAAACGGACATTGATTCAGATGAAGACGACATACCTGACGAGATTGTCAAGGAAGTTGAGAACTTTGATAACAGACCTAAGTCCAACCTGGATGAGACCGAAGTTATCAACCTGGGAGATTCAGAAAATGTCAAGGAGACTCGTATCAGCATTCATTTGTCACCATCAGAAAAGAAAGAATACACAGAGTTTCTAAGAGAGTATGAGGACGTATTTGCATGGTCGTATGATGACATGGATGGTCTAAGTACGTCTATTGTGGCTCATAAACTGCCAACCAATCTAATGTGTCCACCAGTGAAACAAAATCTCAGAAATTCAAACCCGACATGAGTTTGAAAATCAAAGAAGAAGTTACCAAGCAGATCAACGCCAAAGTTCTCCGGGTAGTGGAGTACCCGACATGGTTAGCCAACATTGTACCTGTGCCAAAGAAGGTCGGAGTCTGCATAGACTACCGAGATCTCAATCGGGCCAGTTCGAAGACGACTTCCCCTTGCCAAATATACACATTCTGATTGATAACTGCACCAAGCATGAATTGCAGTCCTTTGTGGATTGCTTCGCTGGTTATCACCAGATCTGGATGGATGAGGAAGATGCTGAGAAAACGACGTTGATTACGCCGTGGGGAGTATATTGTTACAAAATGATGCCATTCGGTCTAAAGAACGCAGGGGCCACTTACATTAGGTCCATGAGCACCATATTCCATGACATGATTCACAAAGAGATCGAGGTGTACGTAGATGACATCATTATCAAATCAAAGAGAGTTGCTGATCACATGGAGAATTTGGGGAAGTTCTTCAATAGGTTGCGAAAATACAATCTGAAACTAATCCCCTCGAAGCGTGCATTCGGGGTTCCTGCTGGGAAGTTACTGGGATTTATTGTAAGTCGTCGGGGAATATAATTGGATCCGTCCAAGGTCAAAGTCATTCAAGAGTTACCACCACCAAGGAACAAGAAAGATGTGATGAGTTTCTTGGGGAGACTTAATTACATCAGCCGATTTATAGCACAGTCTACAGTCATCTGTGAGCTAATCTTTAAGATGTTGAAAAAGGACGCTGCAACCAAATGGACCGATGATTATCAAAAGGCTTTCGACAGAATCAAGGAATATTTGTCAACACCGCCAGTCTTGGTACCACCTGAGCCAGGTAGACCTCTGTTACTCTACCTTGCAGTATTAGATGGAACTTTCGGTTGCGTTCTGGGGCAGCATGACGAAATAGGAAGGAAGGAACAAGCTATTTATTACCTCAACAAGTTCACTCCATATAAGGCCCAATATTCACTATTAGAGCGTACCTGTTGTGCTATAACTTGGGTCGCCCAAAAGTTGAGGCACTAATTATGTGCCTACACAACATATCTCATATCAATGATGGATCCATTGAAGTATATCTTTCCGAAGCCCATGCCCACTGGCAAGCTAGCCAAGTGGTAGATCCTGCTGAGTGAATTCAACATTGTTTACATGACCCAGAAGGCAATTAAAGGACAAGCTCTGGCAGACCATCTTGCTGAGAATCCCGTAGACGGAGGATACAAACCCCTGAAAACATATTTTCCTGATGAGGAGGTATCATTCATAGGAGAAGATATTGCAGAATCCTATGACAGTTGGAGGATATTCTTTGATGGAGCAGCAAACTTCAAAGGAGTCGGTATTGGAGCAGTACTAGTATCAGAGACCGGTCAACATTATCTGATATCCGCCAAACTCATGTTCCCTTACACCAACAATATGGCCGAATACGAGGTTTGTATCTTGGGGCTCAACATGGCCATTGACATGAACGTCCAGGAGCTGTTAGTGATTGGTGATTCAGACTTATTGGTACATCAGGTACAAGGAGAATGGGCAACAAAGAATGCCAAGATACTGCCGTATCTGTACCACGTACATGAATTAAGAAAGATGTTCACAAATATGGAGTTCGGCACGTCCCCAGAATCCAGAATGAGTTCGCTTACGCATTAGCTATTTTGTCCTCAATGATCCAGCATCCGGAAAAGAATTTCTCGACCCTATTCCCATAAAAATCCATAATCATCCAGCTTACTATGCCCATATAGAAGAAGAAGCGGACGGAAATTCTTGGTTTCATGACATCGATAGATACTTGGAAAAAGGAGAATACCCCGAGCTTGCAAATTCCACTCAGAAACGCACACTTCGAAGATTGTCCAACAATTTTTTCCACAGCGGAGGAATCCTGTATAGAAGGACTCCCCATTTGGGGTTATTAAGGTGTGTTGACGCAAAAGAAGTATCAAAATTGCTGGAAGAAATTCATGCAGGGACCTGTGGCCCACATATGAACGGTTTTGTTTTAGCAAAGAAAATACTCTGAGCTGGTTACTTTTGGATGAATATCGAAACGGACCACATCCAGTATGTTTGGAAGTGCCACCGCTGCCAGATACATGGGGATATGATAAAGGTGCCTCCAAATGAGCTCAATGCAATAAGCTCACCATGGTCGTTCACCGCCTGGGGTATGGATGTTATTGGAACAAATGAGCAGGCCGCTTCCAATGGCCACAGGTTCATTTTGGTCACCATTGATTACTTCACTAAATGGGTCGAAGCAGCCTCCTACAAAGCAGTTACCAAGAAAGTTGTGGCCGACTTTATCCGAGACCGCATTATTGTTTGGAGTTCTAGAGTCAGTCATCACCGACAATGGTTCTAATCTCAACAGTGACTTGATAAAATCTATGTGTGAAACTTTCAAGATCAAACACAAGAATTCCACAGCATATAGACCTCAGATGAATGGAGACGTAGAGGCCGCTAACAAAAACATCAAGAAGATACTAAGAAAGATGATAGAAAGGCACAAACAGTGGCATGAGAAGTTATCATTTGCCTTATTGGAATATCGCACCACAGTTCGCACCTCAACGAGGGAAACTCCCTATATGCTAGTTTATGGTACAGAAGTTGTAATTCCTGCCGAAGTGGTCCCATCTCTTAGAATTATACAGGAAGCTGAGCTCAACGGTGTAGAGTGGGTAAGAAGTCGTTATGAGAAACTAGCCCTCATAGATGGGAAAAGAATGAATGCAGTATGTCATGGTCAACTATATCAGAACAGAATGGCCAGAGCCTTCAACAAGAAAGTCAATCCGAGATGATTCACACCAGGGCAGCTGGTATTAAAGAAAATCTTTCCACATCAAGATGAAGCCAAGGGGAAGTTCTCTCCTAACTGGCAAGGTTCGTACATGGTTCATAGAGTTCTGACAGGTGGAGCACTTATACTCGCTGAAATGGACGGAGAAGTCTGGCCCAAGCCAATCAATTCAGATGCAGTCAAGAGCTACTATGTGTAATCTTTATGCTTTCTCAGTGATGTAAATTGAACTACGCCTGACCTGATTCCCGTTTAAGAGGAGATACGTAGGCAGCCCTATGGGTTCGGTCACATTCAATAAAAATCTATTTTTCCCCGCAATTGGAAACTGGGGCAGAATTTTGAGGAGGACCCTCAAAATTCTAAAGCGAGCAGCAGTCCACAAACATTCACCCAACCAACTGGGGCAGAATTTTTAGGAGGACCCTCAAAATTCTGAAGCAAGTTCAGCCAATCGCCGCACGAGCAGTAGCCAGAGGCGTCCACCCAGCAAACTGGGGCAGAATTTTGAGGAGGACCCTAAACATTCCGCAGCAGGAGAGGTTGCAATGTCTCAAACCGTTCCCCGTCGTCGGTTCATCTAAAGAAAACTATTCTAGATTATATATTACACTTTTACAAAATCATGCATATTCATTGAAATAGCTTGTTTAGCGAACGCTACCCTAATGATACGGACAATACCATTAGATTAAGCCAAGAAGGGCCAGCGGGAATGCGAACATGCTTTGCTCCTTGTTGACACCTTTCTAAGGCCCGATATATGTCTGCAACGATCATGGGCACAATGCTGAAATATTGCCCATTTACCCCTTCCATTATGGTCTTAGTTACCATGGCTAGCCTGGTATGGATCATTTCCTTCTTCATCGGGAACACGATCAGACCCAAAAGGCAAACCCTAAACACGAACACTCGACGATGGACGTGCCCCAGAGAGGTGATAGCAAACTCGTCATGGTAGGTACGATATGATTTGTTGTAGCCATACCTTTCCTACAAGTAGTCAAAAGGAATGTATGAATCCTCCAAACATACCAATTCCGCATCCTTTTTCAGACCCATCATTTTGAGGAAACTTTTTCCTGTGCGATTCTCAGGCATCAACAACCCTGGAGTTTCCCATACTAGGTTAGTCAACCCTCCTATCTCTTCTATCAAAGGTGCCATTTCGATGTTCCCAAAGCATAACGCAGATCTTTCACGATCCCAGAACAGGGTAGCAGCCTCTATTATCATTTTGTTAGGCTGGATTTCTAAGAGAGACGGTAGATTACCCAAGTGTTTCCTGACAATAGCTTTGTCGCTAGAGTGAATATCCTCCCACCAACGCAACAGTTTTGGGTGGATGTTAGAGACCATGACGAATTTGGGGACTTCGTGCCTCATTTTTTCTGCAAAGCAAATAAAGTTAGGCCCTTACCCCAACCGGACTCAACTATTTATCGTCAATAATTAGCAGGAAGCATTTAGTTCTCCAAATAAATGCACAGAACGTGAGGGCGACCGTTTGGGTTTAAGGAAACCGGTGGACTCTTGGATAAGGCTATCTTAAAAGCTATCGTGCGGACAACACTTTAGATTGACTAGGTTTTACCATGATGCATGCAACAGTGCAACAGAGTAAGGTTTCTATGGGGTTTTAGACCAGTACCCTTGAGCGGACAACTCAAGGGAAAAGGCACGGAACCGTCGACTGCACCGTTGATCGACTAGTTTTACCGCAAATAAGCCTTTCCGAATTTAGTGGGTGATAATATAGGAAGAGCGCAACCACTCATCAAGCATTGCTATAGTATTTTGTTTGGCACGAGTGGAGTATGAATGTTGAACATGATTTATGCAATAAGTATTAAAACAAGTTGTCACGTATTTGCACGTTAAAGAAAGCGGTAAAAACGGTAGTAATGATTAAAGAAGTTACAAAAGAAAACAAAGAGACATGTCAGTTTCGTTTTTTGAAGAAAAGTAAATACCCGAAGTAAACAATTAATTGCATGTAGATGGAATAGGAAAGGGTGAAAGTATTTAAATAAAGGTACACATTCACGAAACAATTTGAAATGGTAAAAGCCTGGATATCCCCAGCAGAGTCGACATGATGTCGCTCCTCCTTTTTTCCTCGTGGAATATCGGGTTTATGACATTGGTAGGGACAACTCTTTCCTTTTGGGAAAGGGGTTTGCATATTTTGAAGAGTCACCACCTAATGATTTTAAAGGTGTGTTACGGCACCTAAGGGGTTCAATTATAACTACATTGCTAACCAGAGATTTGGATAAGGGCTTGAAATTATCCTAAGGGAAAGGTGTTAGGCACCCCTCAGGATCCACAAGTGTGGTTCCCGGCCAAATGGTTTCGTGAATTTGTACAACTAGCAAATAACAAGTAAAGGCTCAAATAAGAAAGGATTTAAGTCTTAAACATGTATATGTTTAGAAAAACAGTAAAGAAGATTAGCTTTTTAAAATGAATTACGAGCTAGCATGTAAAGGTGTCCTAGGTTAATAATATGGATCACATCAATGCAATACCCGGTAATCACTCCTCGAAAAGGGGCTACACGTGGTATTAGCGCATCGGTCATCATACCCATATTCTACCCTTCCCACCCTGTAAGGTTATTAAAACGAGTGTTGGTCTCGACCTCTATTGCATGTTGTTACCCGTCCCTTCCTATCAGTCCCGGAGGAAATTAGGACTTCTATCCTAAAAGGAGGTACTAGGCAGACCCTCAGGTTTTAAAGGTAAAATTCTAAGGTGACAGATAACAAAACAAGTAGGACTGCAGATAAGGAAAGCATAGATAACAGATAAAGGCTCAAATATTCCTCCACACACAGTACACATAAGCAGCATGTCTCATACACAATTAAGGTCCATATTAATTCACAATCCTAAAATATGGTATCTAGGTGATAGACAGATTATTGCATAACTCAGAGAGGAAGTCTTAATCAGGCTTGCCTACTGGTTTTAAGCATGCTGGCAGTTAAACATGATCACAAAGACAGTTCTGATTTTATCTTTTTTAAGTTAATTACCTAAGGCTTGCCTAAGTGTTGGATAACATGCAACAGTTATTCAGATTGGTTAATGACTCTAAGTTGTTTTAGCTAATAACATGCGATTCTAGGTGTGAAGATGTACAAAGACTAATTACCAGTTGCTAAGAACAGGGGACTGTTTTGTGCTTAGACTAAATGCAGTTAAATAGATACGATCCTATAGCATGATATCTAATGCAGCGTGATGCGTAATAACTTAAAACAGGATTTCTAAATGCACATAGAATCATAGCATTATGCACAGTTTCAGGAATAGCATAGGTGACATATTTTTAATGGTTATTCACCTAGAACAGGATCTCTACGTGTATGGCATGATGAGGAATGATTACAACTTATTTATCCTAAGACAATACTTCTAGTGAAATTTCAGAACATATGCTGAATCACGTAATAACAACTTATTTTATTGTAATTATTTATCCTATATGGGGTAAACAACAATGTAAGTGGAAAAGCAAGGAAAGAATCAGAGACATAGATAAACAACATAGGGCAAAATATTAGATAATCATACAGTTCATACATATGCAAACAATATCAAAGACAAAGTCAGGAACTTAGGGTTTAGGACTAGAAAATTAGGGATTTCATCACAATGGGCCAGATAAAGGAGAGAAGCTTAAATAAAACACTAAAACACAGTAGAGACCCTAAGATAATACTGAGAAATCATAGGAAAATCATTTAAAAACGGGGTCATGAAACCCTAGTTGAAAACGAAGAGTCGTTTTTAGAGAATATCTAAAAATCTTTGAGAAAATAATGAAATAGCTTAAAGTATACACAGATCTATCATAGATCTAAAAGAATCGGGGAGTTTTAAGAGTTAGGGTTTCAAAGAGAACCCAGAAAGATAAGAAAACTTCAAAAACATTACTAGTTTAAACCCCAAAAGTCATAGATCTTACTCGAATGGCCGGAGGTGGCCGAAAAATGGAGTGAAGGACCATGCGTGGGAGTTGAACCGCTCCATGCTCGCCTGAGGACCTCAGGGTAGTGTCAAACCGGCGTGGGGTGAAGCACAGGCTAGGAGAGTGTGAGAGGACATAGCTTCCGGCGAGAAGATGGACAGAGTCCATCGGAGGGGATGGGAGATGGAAGGTTCTAAAGAGAACCAGATGGATTGTGAGAGAAGTTAGAGGGGGTAAAATGAGGATGGGAGGGGGTAGTCTTTAGGGTTATTAATGGTAAGAGCGAATCTGGGTCGTTGATCAAATTTGATAACGGTCCAGATTACACATAGGATTGGGTGGGGTGATTTTAATGGATTGGGCCTGGGGTCTTGGGTTAATTCGATTGGGTCTTGGGCTGGTTTCAATTGGGTTGGGGTTAGATCAAATTAGGCTATAACTTAAATAGAAAGGGGCTAATTGTCAAATAACCAATTAAATAGTTAAATAATTAATAAAAATAGCTAACAATTATATAAAATGAAATGAAGGATAAATAGGTGAAATTAAGGTAATTAACTAGAAATTAAAATATAAAACGACTGATTATTGAATTAAAATAGCATAAAATGTACAATTAGGCTATAATTACAAAATTGTTGTAATTATAGCCAAATAATGCCAAATTGGCTAATTTGTGAAATAACTAAATCCTAATAGGATTTTGATTGATATATTGAGCTAAGAAATATTTTGAAATTACTTTTAATATAATTTATGAATAATTATTGGATGTAAAGTACTGAATAAATTAGAAAATAATTGATAAAAATATAGAAAATTATGGAAAAATACCAATTATTATAAAAAGTGATTTTGAAGGTATATATATAAGTTTAAAAAATATTTTTGAGGAAAAATTGGGTATCAACAAAGATATGGCACGGACAATGCTTATTGACAGTGGAATTGCAAAAACTTTTCGGGCAGAGGCAATAAACACTGCGTGCTATTTGATGAACAGGTGCATGATCAGGTCCCTCTTGAACAAAACCCCTTATGAGCTACTCAATGGAATAAATCCCGAGATAACTCATCTGAGAACCTTCGGATGCAATGTTATGTTCTCAACAATAGGAAGGACCAGCTTGGGAAGTTTGATGCAAAGAGTGATGAAGGAATTTTTCTGGGATATTCTTCTCAACGCAAATCTTACAAAGTCTACAACAAAAGGACACAAGGTGTGGAAGAAAGTGTTCATGTGATATTCAAAGCGACACCTTCTTCGAACAAGGAAGGAATTAGTGATGATCAAGACAATGAACCACTTTTGGTTCCTGGAGAAATATCTGATATCTCAAATGGCAAAGCTGACATGATGAGTCAAACGAAGGAAGAAAGTGAAGACAATGCAACATACTCGTCCACTTCAACAGAGGAACCTGGTACCCTAATTACTACCACTGAAGCTGAAGAAAGTGTTGGAGATGCAGTGCAAGGCACTCCACAGGTAGTTGAACGAGGACTGCAGGGAAACCCATCTGATTTACCCAATTCCTCTACCAATCAGATCCAAGCCCCAAACTGGAAACACAAAAGCTCTCATCCACTTGATAACATAATCACCCCCTTGATTCTAGAATCCAAACACGATCAAAAACCAGAAATTCTCTAGCCTTTTCAGCCTTTTTATCTAAAATAGAACCCAAAAATATCAAGGAAGCCCTGAAGGATGCAGACTGGATTACAGCTATACAAGAGGAGCTACATCAGTTTGAGAGAAACAAGGTATAGAACCTGGTACCTAGACCCTCTAACAGAACCATCATCGGAACTATGTGGGTGTTCAGGAATAAGTTGGATGAAAATGGAAATACTACAAGGAACAAAGCAAGGCTTGTTGTCCAAGGTTACAATCAGGAGGAAAGGATCGACTATGACAATACGTTTGCCCCCGTTGCTCGCATGGAAGCCATCAGGATTCTCATCGCCTTTGCATCACATATGGAATTCACCTTGTTCCAAATAGATGTGATGAGTGACTTTTTGAATGGTTTTCTTAAGGAAGAGGTCTATGTTAATCAGCCTCCAGGCTTTGAATGCCATGTGCATCCTGAACATGTATTCAAATTGGACAAAGCTCTATAGGGATTGAAGCAGGCTCCTAGAGCCTGGTATGAGAGGTTATCCAAGTTTCTTTTGGAGAATGGGTTCACTCTAGGAAAGAATGATAATACATTGTTTTTGAAGAAACGGGGAAGGAGCCTTCTCATTGTTCAGGTTTATGTAGATGATATCATATTTGGGACTACAACAGACTCACTGTGCGAAGAATATGCCAAACTCATGGGAAGTGAGTTTGAAAAGAGTATGATGGGGGAACTGAACTTTTTCCTGGATCTTCAAGTGAAGCAGTCCACGAAGGGGACCTGTATCAGTCAGCAGAACTACATCAAAGAACTGTTGAAAAGGTTTGATATGTAAGCATCAAAGGAAATCGACACCCCTATTGATGTTGCTACCAAGCTGGACATGGATGATTCTGGATCATCTGTGAATCAAACAATGTATCGAGTCATCATTGGATCTCTACTCTACCTCACTGCGAGTAGGCCAGACATTGTATTCAGTGTGGGATTGTGTGCAAGGTTTCAATCAAATCCCAAGAAATATCATCTGAAGGCGGCCAAGAGAATTCTGATATATCTTAAGGGCACACAGGACCTGGTTCTGTACTACCCTTCAGGTGACAATTTTAACCGTGTTAGTTATGCTGACGCTGATTATGCAGGTTATCTGGTGGACAGGAAAAGAACTTATGGAATGGATCACTTTATTGGATCATTTCTAATCTCATGGGGTAAAAGGAAACAAAAATTCAGTTGCCATCTCAACAGCTGAAGTAGAATATGTCGCAGTTGCATCCTGTTGTGCTCAGTTGTCGTGGATCAAGCAACAATTAGAAGATTTTGGAGTATACATTGATTGTGTACCACTACTATGTGATAATACCAGTTCTCTCAACATGGCAAAGAATCCGGTTCAGCATAAGAGAACCAAACACATTGATGTCAGACACCATTTTCTCAGAGATAATGTTGAAAAGGGGCTCATTTGCATGAGATTTTGCTGCACTAAAGATCAAATTGCAGATATCTTCACCAAATCTCTAAGAAGGGAACACTTTGAGAGAAATAGGATGGCACTGGGGTTAATGAAACCTAACTGAGAACCTGGTTCTCCTCACATGGCTATGAAAGTCATACTCAGGTAAAAGTCAGCTAAAGTGTTTTCTGACCAAGCCTAGCTCACATATATACCGTTGCAGGTAGACACGCATGATGATTATAGAAGCTAAAGGTACAACATTGGAATTGCAAAAGAGAGATGCAAATGCTTTTACAAAAACAGGTCAAGAACCTGGTTCCTGTACCACAGGTTAGTAGTAATGTGCTTTCCTCATGCTTTTCTCAAAAGACAACAAAATTAATGCAACTTCCACAATCATCCAACTTTTCGGAGGCTGTGTATCACATCCTATATCTCAAATCCCTTCCCTTCCTCTGCACGTTTCGTCTTCCCAAAACCTACCATCATTTTGAAATTCGTCAAAACCCGTTCCTCTCCCCGCTCTTTATTACCCCTTCTTCCATAAAGCCCTCTCACTCCTCACTGCTCTGAATATCTCCCATTACAACCCTGTAACCTGTCTCCCCTTCCACAATAGCCTACGAACAAACCCCTACTTCTCTTCCTCTACAAACCCAGAGGTTGACGTACCCAAATCAGTTTCCTCTCCACCTCATGTCGTTGTTACTCCTTCTTTAAACCCTACTTATCTTTCTCCTTATAATCAAACCAAAGAACCCTTGGAAGGTGATACGCCTCAGGCATCAAAGGTCTCTGAGGAAGAACTTTATCGATACTTGAACTCCTCCATTCTCGACTCTGTGACTCCCATGGAGTCACCAGAAAAGGAAACGGCGAAAAACATCATGGCCATTGCCGCCGAGAGTCCTACGAATGAAGGAGCCTCTTCCCTTCCTAAGTCTCAGGGAGAGGAAACTCCATTCTTAGGATATGAGGGGACTATGGTTTTGTTTGAGTCTCCAGTTCATGAGTCAGTCAAAGCACAACCTGCTGGAGAACCTGATGCTCCTTCAGCAGAAACGAACCAGGAACCCATCTTCTACACTAAATCCTTGGATTCTATTCCTCACATTACTCTACTTTTTGATGAAGATGAAGAAGATGAAATGGTTCTCAGTGCTCGTTTGAAGATTCGCAAACCAGCAGTTACTCCTGAGTCTTCTTCCAACCGACCTTCTACCCGATTGCAAAAGAAAGAGGCTCTTGAATCTGCCTTGTAGAAGAGTAAGAAGAGTAGTAAGAAGAGTAGTAAGAAGAAGAAGAAGAAGAAGAGGTTGATGAAGCAAGGGAAAGTCGTGGTTGACAAGGACATTCCAGTGGTTGAGGTTAATGAAGATGCTGAAGAGGAACCTAGTTCCTTAGTGACAAGATCTACAAAAGTACAGAAGTCTGTGGTTGGAGCTTCCGAGGAAGCTGTGGAAAAACAAGGTGCAGCGTCTGTAAATATTGGTGGCAAATTCAAAAAGATTGTGGTTGAGAGAGGGTTATCTAAGAGCAAGACTCTGGCGTTTGAGAGTGAGAGAGGGAAGTCTGTTGAAAGGTTGAGAAAATGAAAGACGAAAACTGTTGGGGGACCCGGTTCACTGAAGACCATACCAAGTGGACTTGGGCAAGAGAGATTAAGAACTCAAAAAGTACTGTGGGGTCGTATGTTTGACCCAGAAATATCTGAGATGGATGGTATGAAGCAGATTCTGGAGATAGTGGAGTTTCAGCAATGGGATCATTTATTTAGAGAGGCTGTGCCCAAGGTATATGAAGAGGAGGTGCAGAATTTCTATGCAACTCTCTTCATTGTGAAAGGGGACCATATTTGCGTGCTGGTAGGTGTGGTTGATATCGTGCTTGATGCTACTGCTTTAGGAAAAGCTCTTCAGGTTCTATGTGAGGGGTTGTCCTCGGTCAAGAGTGCTTTTGAAGCTAACTTTAGGAGGGCCATTGTGAAAGAGCAGGCTATCCATCATGGGGGACGGGTGCATAAGAAGGCACTTCTTCTAGTGTACCATCTTCTCTTCGAGCTGGTCAATAAGGTTCTCTTACCCCGTGCTGAGAGGAGGTCTATTTCTTTCAGGTCTGACCTGGTTTTGATGGAGTCCGTTGATTCATACACACCAATTAATCTGCCAGCAATTATGATCGAATACATGCAGAAGGTAGTGAACTTCCGAGAAGGAAATCATGGGCTCCCATACGGATTTCTCCTTACTCGAATGTTTCAATCTTACAATGTGCCTCTGGACAACCCAAAGGTAGGAACCCGCAAGCACACCTTCTCCAAAAAAAAGCTCTGGAAGAGTGTGAGTGTATAGAAAAGGCTAGGGGAAGCACTTCGACCATTTCTCAGCTGATTAATGCTCAAAATCTTGCAACTGATGTGATCAGAAAGCTGAAGGCTCAAAATACCATACTGGAAACTCAACTAAGTCAAGTTGTTGGGGCACATGGTTCTACTAGTTCTTCTCATGAAGAGGTTGCCTGTTTGATTAAGGAAAACGCTGAGCTTAGACAGCAGGTGGAGACCCACCGGAGAAACTGCTCGAGGAACAGATGTCTGCAAATGCCCCGCATGGACCTGGTTCTCAAAACCCTTGCAGCCTCCTCCTCCAAGCCATCCTACTCTAGTGCCCCCTAGGGTCCTCTCAGTGTCCAGTTGTCTTATATTTTGATGCTTTGTGGTTGTTACTTTCTTTTTGTTTTTTTTTGTGATAGCATGTTGGATTCCACTGTTACTGCTCCTGATAAAACAGTCCAAATCAGTCTCTGCTTTCATAGCAAAGACTTCTATGTTTTTATTACTATTATTATGAATGAATCAGCTTCTCTTTTGCTAAGAGAAATGTCTATTTTGCCTTTTACTTCTCTTTTCTATCATGTTGTGTGCACACATGGGGCATGAATTAGCTGTGTTGGACTTCTTTACGCTTTCTGCCTGTTTATAATTGTTAATAATGCCAAAAGGGGGAAGATTAAGTTAACATCAAAAATTAGAAGTAGGGATTAAGGGGGGAGCATAGAGTCAGGGGGAACATATGGGGTCTCTGGTACTTTATCCGGTCAAGTTAGGCTCTATAACTTATCATCAATTTTAAAAGTTTGCCATCATCAAAAAGAGGTAAATTGATGGGTTTAAGGTCTCTTAGTCTTATGTTTTGATAATCTAACAAACTTTCTACTTAGAACCAGATAAAGGACCTGATGCATGTCTGGTACAATCATTCAGCAATAGACTAAAAGTAATCTGGGTAGTGTACTTTGTGGATCCACAAAAAATAGTTTAGGGACATGATCCCTTGATGTTTCCCTGGCAGAAGTACAAGCCAACTCTACAGCTGGAAAGGAGCTGCAGAAAGTGACTGCCTGCAACTGTGCACATTACAGTGCAGAAACAGTGCAACAGTCACTTCCCATTGGAACAAGTGTGTACCAACTATGAATAGACATCATCCTTGGTATGTCTTAAAGATATAATAGCATGGTGTAAGGAAAACAAGATATTTACTTGAGCATTTACTAATATTCTCTCAAGCATTGAAGAGCTGAACTTGCATTGAAGTCTCAAGTGTGTCAAGAACAAGAAGACAACTCCACTACGGACCAGTTCCACTACCAGTCTAGGTGTATCCTTAGTTGAGTTGTAATCTTGTATTTTGTTCTTTATTGTAACTCCTATCTTGCTTTCTTAGAAGCTTTGTTTTAGGAAACCCAAATCATAAACCATTTGTGTTTGTGTTGTGACTAGAGTTAGTCATAGGTTAAAGTCTTTGTAACTAGTGAGTGACAAAGTGGCTTGTAATAGTTGAGTTACAAGTTAGTGAAGTTGAAATCCTACCAGTGTAGGTCGTGGTTTTTGTTCTCTTGAGTTGGGATTTTTCCACGTAAAATTCTTGTGTCTCACTTACATACTGTTTCTAGAAGTTAGCACTGAGGGAAATGATATAGGACCAGGTCTCTATACAGTTGGTGGACTCACATAAACTATCAACATGCCCTTTTTCCTTAAAGTCCCCTGGATACCCTCTCAATTTAAAGCATTATTTCCTCAAATTCCCATTCTTATGGCAATAATCACATCTCATGAAAGGTTTTTTTTCCTCTATAGGGTTGTCCTCTACCAGCTTGCATGACAATTGGCTCTCCTATAGGATTGTACCTTGACCAGCCTGCATAATATTTGCTTTTGCTTTAACAGTTATGGCTGGATATTGACTTGACCTCTGACTCTCATCTTCAATGATTAGAGCATAAGCCTGATTCAGTGTTGGTTCTGTTGTCTTCATTAGGATTTGTCTCCTTGTTTGATAATATAATTCATTGAGACCACTCAGAAATTGAAGCAACCTCTGCTAATGAAGATGCACGATATAATCCTTTGATTTTTCACAGTCATATCCAGGTGAAGGTACCAAGGCATCATACTCTAACCATAACTCTTTCAGCTTTGTAAAACAGGTGTCCACAGAATCTGTTCCTTGTGAGATTGTTGTAATTTCTCTATGCAATTGGAATATCCTTACATGATTAACCTTATCAAACTTTTCCTTTAAGTCCCTCCAAACTAAATGAGCATCAAATGCATAAGCAATTCCAGTAACTAAGTTCTGCGATATTGTATTCATGATTCAGGAGAGGATAATCGCATTGCATGTCTCAATTTCCTCATGTAATTCCTTCTTAAAGGAATCTTTTTTACAAGTACCAGTCACAAACCCTAATTTCTACTTAGCTAGAAGTGCAATTCACAGCGTTCTCTGCCACAATCAATAGTTTTCAGATCATGTGAGTTGAATTGGAATCGAAACTGAACTCAGCGTATCAGAAGGATGAAGGAATAGTGGATAGGTGTGATTGATCTTATCATATCCCATTGTTGAACTTAAGAGGAAGAGCAACTACTAGAATTGACGATAAAATTGCACTGCTCGTGTACTCCTAGTCACGACTACTCTGATATCATGTGAGTTGAGCTAGGTCATGAACTCCATTAATAGAGCAATGTAGCAGTAGTGTGCAAGGAAGAAGGAAGAGAGAGAGAGATGAAGAAGAAAAGTTTTTCTGTATATTCATTTGGGTATCAATAACACATACAACCTCTGTATTTATAGACATAGCTAACCTCTGCTTAATTAAGTTAAGAGCACTAACTATTGGTAACTAATTCTAATATCATCAACTAACTCTGCCAGCTGGCCTAACTAACTTGACAACTTGCTCATTACTTAGCACTACACAGTCGACTTATTCATTCTCACATTTGGAAGCTATGTTTTTGAATTTAGATCATCTGGAGCATGTTTGGGGTGGTTTGATCGAATTTGAAGTTGCAAATTCGACGAACATTTTGTTAAAACAACACAGAAAAATTATATCAATCGGATAAACTTCGATGAACAACTTAATAGATAGGTAAGTAAATATAACATAAACTCTACCAATTCAGTAGAGAAAACCCTGAAGAGCAATACACGCCAACCTGGTACTTGATGAACAACTTAATACATAGGTAGAGTAAATATAACATAAGCTCAATAGATATGGTAAAGAAACCTTGAAGTGCAATAATTGTGTGCAACTCAGGTGTCATTTTTTAAATACCGCTAATTTTTGGACATTCGGGTAAGACCAACCTCTTATGGGGTCTTTCCTGTCAATCACCCTATTATGATCAATTATAGGTTTATCTTTTAAGTGACTAATTAATTAAAAAAAATCATACAAAAACTAATGCATTTATAGAAGTTTAAACTCGTCCAGAAACAAAGGATGGATCAATGGAATAACAAAAATGGAAAGAAAATGCTTATCTTTGGTATATAGTCCAGTCCCCTGTATTTCGCGGGTCCGATAGGTAAAACGGTTTTTTCTCGTTTCATTTGCCTCGTAAAGCAGCAAATGCCAACTTACGTAATCAAGATTCGTCCATCTTCTTCCCCCCACGAGCATTTGATTCTACCTCAGGTTTGTTACATCCTTTACCAATGTCCACAAATCTTCTAATTAATTAACATCATGTGATTATCACATAAAAGTGCACCTGAAATTTATTGAATCTCAATCTGCATGCAAATCATATTGACAACACATTGTCTTTTATTTCTGGTATTGATGTTTTGGTTTGTGAAATGAAGGTATAATTGATCTTGTGCTCAGTGGGGATTGATTTGAAAAAGGCACCAAAATTAAGAAAAATGTCTGGTTTTGTTGGTGTTGTTGTTTCTGATCAATGGCTTCAGAGCCAATTCACCCAAGTCGAGCTTCGTGGCCTCCATTCCAAAGTATGTTTAATAGTCTGTTCTTTAATTTGAGTCAGATAATGCAGTTTATTAAAATAAAAGGGTGAACCTTTTTTTTACTGCTGGAAATACATATTTTTGTTGTAATATGTTTGCTGAAATTTGGTTTAAAGTATGTTTCTGCAAGGAATGAATCTGAAAAGGTCACACTGGGAGATCTGCCGCACGTTATGTGTAAACTTAAGGCCTTCAAAGATATTCTTACTGAGGATGACATTAGCCACATATTAAGCGAGTCATCTTCTGATATTACTGAAGAAATCGATTTTGAATCCTTTCTTCGGGTGAGTTCCACACAATTTCATCGCGTACTTGTAGTAATTTCCTCGTTCTCTAATGTTTTCTAGCAATGTATTTGGTATTCTAAAGGAATGAATTACAAACTTGGCTTTAAAGAATAGCTGAGGGTCTATCGGAAACAGTCTCTCTACCTGCACAAGGTAGGGGTAAGGTCTGTGTACACACTACACTCCTCAGACCCCATCATTGTGTTTGTTGTTGTTGTTGTTGTTGCTTTAAAGAATAGCTGAATAAATAAACTTCAAATGTCATAAAGTTCATGGTTCTCTAATTTACTCTGACATGTTTGGCTTTCATCTTCGTTGCATCGTTATTTCAAGGACGAGTAAAAGCAATGAGCGTATCAACCTGGCTTAAGATGAAGTTCTCTTGTACCTTACTTGGTTATCCTGTTATTTTCTTATCTTTCTTGATGTGCTTCTCATAAGTTCTCTATGTCGACTGTAGTGATGGAAAATATGTAACTATATATATGTGTTTTTTATGGTTAGGCATATCTAGATTTACAAGGACGAGCTACTGCTAAATTGGGTAATACAAAATTAAAAACGTCGTCCTCATTCCTCAAGGCCAGAACCACCACAATTCGTCACAACATTAGTGAATCTGAAAAGACTTCATATGTTGCCCACATCAATAGCTTTCTCAGAGATGACAAGTTTTTGAAGGATTATCTTCCTATTGATCCATCTACCAATGCACTCTTTGATCTGGCGAAAGATGGTGTTCTTCTATGGTAAGTGTTAAGGATGCAACATACAATGATTCTGTCTGGGATATTCTTGTTTCGCTTAATTATTTCACTAGCATGTTTGTTGATTCATTTACTAAACATGTAATGCAGTAAGCTTATCAATGTTGCTGTCCCCGGTACTATAGATGAACGCGCTATTAATACCAAAAAGGTTCTTAATCCATGGGAGAGGAATGAGAACCACACTCTTTGCCTCAATTCTGCCAAGGCAATCGGTTGCACAGTGGTCAATATTGGCACTCAGGATTTAGTTGAAGCAAGAGTATGTGAAATCTGCGCAAGTTATACATTACAGTAGTTTTGGCACATAAAAATTATAATTATCGATATTATAGCTGCTGAAGTTTCTTGTGTTTTTTGTTCTCTTAGCCTCATCTGGTTGTTGGGCTGATTTCTCAAATTATCAAGGTATTTTTCTACTATTATACTTGTTCCATTTATTGGTCATGCAACAGGAATTGTTACTCATATTATTTTTTATCTTGTTTTGAAATATCAGATACAACTATTAGCTGATCTCAATTTGAAGAAAACTCCGCAACTTGTGGAATTGGTGGAGGACAGCAAGGTTGCTAATAGTTGATTGGTTTTCCTGTTTTGGTTCTAATACTGCACCTCCTCCTGGTCACTGGTAAAGTTGCTGACATGTGATCAGGAGATCATGGGTTCGAGCCGTGGAAACAGCCTCCTGCAGAAATGCAGGGTAAGGCTACGTACAATAGACCTTTATGGTCCGGCCATTCCCCCGACCCTGCGCATAGCGGGAGCTTAGTGCACCGAACTTCCCTTTGTTCTAATGCTGCACGTTGAAATTCATGCTAGATTAAATTTTAGCTGTAAAATTTGCAGGATGTGGAGGAGCTCTTGGGTTTGCCTCCAGAAAAGGTTCTACTGAAATGGATGAACTTCCATCTAAAGAAAGCAGGCTATAAGAAGCAAGTCAATAATTTTTCATCTGATTTAAAGGTGAGATAGTTCTAAAAGTTCGATATCATATTAACTTTTTAGGAAGTGGTAGCATTACATTTCAAAGGAGATTTTTCATTTCCTAAACATGAAGTTTACACTTACACTGCAGGACGGAGAGGCCTATGCTCATTTGTTGAATGTTCTTGCACCTGAACATGGTACAACCACCACACTAGATGCTAAAGATCCAACTGAAAGAGCAAATTTGATTCTTGAGCAAGCAGAGAAAATGGATTGCAAAAGATATGTTACTCCACAAGACATTGTTGATGGATCCACAAACTTAAATCTTGCATTTGTTGCACAAATATTCCAACACAGGTCAGATTAAGAAGTTCTTTTCCATTCCATAGACCAATTATCTGAAATTTCTCTCTTTAAGTTAATAATGCGGAAGATGTTGATACATCCAATATAATTTTTTAGTTTCTTATTTTTGTAGTCGGATTTCATAGCAAAGATATAAGGAGAAAAAAAAATTCCTCAAGATGAAAGTTGAGCTAAATTAAGCCAACTCTCAAGTCAGCTTAGTCTTTGTTAAAGTTCTGCAGTAATGTGCGGTCTAGACTAAGACATGGAATATGAGGCTTGTTGTCCTACTTAACTTATCAATTGACCGAGCTATGTATACTTTAGCGTGTAATGACATTATATTATTTCAATTTGCATTTTATGGAGCCTAGGAACTAGGGTTCAATGACTCCGCTCATTCATAAATTCTTGCTTCTTTAATGTCTTTTCATTTAGTTTCTTCAATAGCATTACATATGTTTGTGCAGTTGCCTGTAAGTCCATGATGGATATTCGTAGCATGTCCGAAACTGAACTCTGATATGATCAAAAGTAGTGTGATGAATGTTGATGCGTTTGCAACGTGTTAGTTCTGTCAATTTAGTCTTCCAATTAGCGACAAAGATACTCATAGCAAATATATAAGCACGTCGATTCAGTAGTGAATGTTTCTACCTCTAAGTGAAACTTCTGTAGAAAAAATATATGAAACTATGAAAGCACATATATTGAATGAATGATTATGTGAACCTAGTTTTATGCACTTTGAATATTAAGATAATCTATTGTTGTTTTCCCTGGAATTAATGGTTGTAGACAACTACAAGATATGTGTAGATGTAATATTCTTGATTTCTGTAGGATGGTTTTATACTTCACTGCATCTTTCTCTTGTTTTTAGTAAAATCTTGATTAGAAATCGCTGAGTAATTAACATGTTAATGTTTATGCTTAGTGTAGTTCATATCCCTTGTATAAAAGAGTCCTCTTTTTACTGTGATCTAGGAATGGATTGTCAGTGGACACGAAGAAAATATCTTTTGCGGAGATGATGGAAGATGATGCTCAAACATCTCGAGAAGAAAGATGCTTCCGGCTGTGGATGAACAGCCTTGGAATTGATACTTACATAAACAATCTATTTGAGGATGTGCGAGCAGGGTTGGTGTTCATTGTTTCTTTCATGAACATTATTAGACTTCATAAATATGATTTGTTTACAATCCTCTTACGCACAGGTGGGTGCTACTGGAGGTACTCGACAAGATTTCGCCAGGATCAGTCCACTGGAAGCAAGCAACAAAACCCCCTATTAAGATGCCTTTTAGGAAAGTTGAGAATTGCAACCAAGTCATAAGGATTGGAAAAGAACTCAATTTCTCCCTTGTCAATGTAGCTGGAAATGATATTGTACAAGGAAACAAAAAGCTCATATTAGGTAATTTTCTATCAGTGGCTCTAGGATAACGCCCCCAAAACTTTTTCTATTAGTTTAGTAAGGTCTTTTAAGTTAATAAAACTTTAACATTTTGTTACAATACACTACGTGCTTCTAGTTATCAAATATTTTATTACTATTTTAACTCAAATTTGTAAAACATTAGATAATGTCATATAGTGGAATACTTAAAGAAAATTTGTTAAAACCATACAATTCTTTCTTGGTTATCTAAATTAATCATGTCTATTTTTTCAACTGTGGTCACATTACGGATCCAAGTGGCGGATCCAAGTGGTGGCTTAAAACCGCTTCACCAAAAAATAATATGCATAAATTAGGATTAAAGATGTGTAAATTTTGTATAAATATTTGTTTGAACTCACTATGTACTCCTTCCATTGCAAATTCGTCATTTTAGTAGTCCTCCAACATCTGTGTCCATTTCCCAAAAGTAGAAAAGCTTTCACACTTCTTATCGAGCACAAGTGTCACTTAATGCTTACTTGTCCACTCCATCTTCTTAAAACTATTATTAATTTATAAATTATATAAGGTAACATATTTGGCTTTTGACCTTTCAAAGTTCCTGATTCAAAACGTTGAATTTCAGTCGACAAGGCGAATGAGTGTCTGGATACTAAGTTCGAAGTGTTGAATAGCTTTAGAATTATAATATTATTAAGTTTGTCATTGTTAATTAATGCTGATTCGTGTTTTGATTTGATTTATTTATTCATCCTGATGTGTGTTCGCGCAAAAAGATTCAGGGTTTCCAAAATACAGGGAGTATGAGCATCTGACGTGAACTTCATTTTCATGCTTAAATTTTAAAGAGTTTACTTTGTTAATATGCAAAGTAGATTGTTTATAGTGAAGATGATAAATATTACTCCTACAAACATTTGGCAATTTGCCCTCGAAATTATCTAGCCGTTATTAGTTGTTCTATTCTTAGAGAAGTAAACGATTCATTTTCTGTTTTCAGCCTTTTTGTGGCAGCTAATGAGGTTTACAATGCTGCAACTGTTGAAGAACTTGAGGTTTCATGCCCAAGGAAAAGAGATAACAGATGCTGACATCTTAAATTGGGCTAACAGTAAAGTGAAGAGTGCAGGCAGAAAATCACAAACGGAAAGCTTCAAGGTGATGAAGAAAGCATCAATCACTAATATATCTGTTTCTAAATTCACGACGTCTGAGTTTTCTGTTTTGTTTTGTTAGGACAAAAGTCTATCAAATGGGATGTTCTTCCTTGAACTTCTTAGTGCAGTGGAGCCAAGGGTCGTGAATTGGAGCGTTGTCACCAAGGGAGAAACAGGTACACACTTAAAAGATTCAGAAATAGAAGATTCATTATATCCTCACCTTGTTCCCCAGTGAAAAGATCATGGCAATTGGAAAACTTGGAAGAATATATTTTCTTCTCTTTTTGGCTGTGATGAAATGATCTGAACAACCTTTTTCTTTGGGCTTCATGAAAATGCTGATGATTCTTGATTGCAATTGCAGACGAAGATAAGAAGCTTAATGCAACTTATATAATCAGTGTTGCGCGAAAACTTGGATGCTCCATCTTTTTATTGCCAGAGGATATAATTGAGGTACCATATGATATAACGAACTGCTTCTTGTACCTGCAATTTTCATATAGACTACATGCTCATTATCTGGTTAAAGGCTTCATTTTGTTGCAATTAAGTTCTTCCATTACAGATGTCAGAGGTTTAATTATGCTGCTATGCGATAATGTAATAGAGCACTTAGAACTGAAAGTAATCAGTGGTTATACATTCAGACATGCCATATCGTGCAGACAAGTTATATTGAATTCTACAACTCATATTCATACAGAATAACTCTTCCAATGATAAATAATTTGGATTTCTATTTAGCATTACATATCAAGAATGAGATGTTTGCAATTCTACTAACACTTTATGACCTCATTGATACAACTAAAACCCGAACATTAAAGTTTGAACACTCTTTTTTAGCGCCAAAAAGGAAATTGCTATAAAGCAAAGTGGCATTTTGTAGAAGCTACGATTTCTACCAAAATGCCACTTTTCATGTCTATGAAATCATAGCTTCCACGCAATAATGTGGTGTTTGCATCTTAGCAATTTTCTTCATTTCTTGTCTATGAAATCTTAGCTTTCAAAGAATGGTATGGTGTTTGCATCTCATGTCTGCCAAAGATTCAACAGTCAGCCTTTTGTGCTGAAGAACAACATACATATTTTATCTTCTTTTCCTTGACATGTTATATTGACTTTGGCAAACAGGTAAACCAGAAGATGATCCTTACTCTCACAGCAAGCATCATGTTTTGGAGCTTGCAACACAAAGGTGGAACGCCAGAGACCATCCTTGAAGAAGACAGCGCTGCTTCCGATGAATCTCCAGCAGCAGCCACTGATGGTGAGAATGCTTCTTCATAAGTCAGAAATGGAGCAGCAACAAGATAGATAGAATTTCATGAAAATAAATAGAGAACATCGTTCATATAGTCACTGATCGGTGGGAACTGGGAATGCTTCTTCTGATTTGGTCCTCAGCCTTTGTTTTCAAGAGGACAAATCTCATATAGTTGGTCAATATGTCAATTACCTATATAATTTGTTTAGTCGCTACTATTTATCACCACAAAGTGGTTAGGTTGGTAAAAGGGAAGAAAAAAGTAACTGTATAATTTTTTTTTCAGAATCTTTAGGCTCCCTGGATTTAACAGAATACCAGGGATTTCAAATAGACAGCTATTGTGTTTCCTTAATGAAACTGATATGAGATGTGAATGTCAGTCTCACCGTCTTGAGATTTTTAAAAGGGATCTTTACATAAATAGCCGAGCTGGCCGGATTTACTGTTTATTGTTTCTAGCCGGTATACATAGATTATACACTAATTATACGGTTATAGGTTAATTCTTCTTTTTTGAAAACCAGTTTCAATGGATTTCAGATCCCTTTACTTCAGGCATAATCGAAGTCCTTTAAATATTTGTTCTATCTAAGAACAACATTATGGGTCCGGAGTTCCGTTTCTGGGTAAAATATGAAAAAATATTAAAGAACACAGCTTCAAGACTCAAGCAATTATCCTACTGTTTAATGTAGATTGGTCCTCTGACCTCTGGTCAAGTAAATTTCCATGGATCAGGTTGTTAAAAGGAATCAAAAGAATAAGAAAAAAGATATTATTCCAATCGCTAACAGGGGAAGAAGAACATCACATGTAAGATCACTTTTATTTCCTGCTGTAAAATCTTCCTTGGCTACAGTAACAAAAGGCACATCTATAAGATTCAAAAAATAGAAAAAATCAAATTCATACGAGTTCTTGTCCATTTGGTACAACTACTGAAGATGACACGACATTACTTGCGTTATAATCAAGTCCATCAGCTTTTTCTTGTTCTGCAATATGCATGAGCATCTCAAGGCGCTTGTCAAAAAGTAATGCACTCTCATCTCTCTCATCAAGTTCAGCAGCTTCAGCTTCGAGCCATTTCTCTCGCAGATCATCCAAGACATTTCCTTCAGCTGTGTTCATCTCAGCTCCAGGAGCACTCGGGGCAGTAGTACGGAGTGAGGAATCACCAGATGGTGGTGGGAGGGTCAAAAGCATTGCCCTAAACTCTTGGGTATCCGCAAATGTCTCAAAGTTACATGCCATTGCGTCTAGACAATACTCCCGAATCTTAAAAACACCATACCTAAAAGTAAAAAACATAAGAACTTAGACTAATTAAGCAAAATTATACAGTGCAAATAGCCGAGCCACAGTCTTAGATTGGAGCATTCTCTTTTAGATCTCCTATAATTCATCTAATATTTACATAGACTGGAGAAGCAGCACCCTAGCTATTTCCTCTTATATGACAGGCTTGGATATTGAGCCTTTCCCAAGATGCCACGCCAAATGACACAGGAATAAATTTCCTTTTGTTAACCAAGTCCACAATAGGCTTGGATCAAATTGATCATATGACATGTCACCATCACGCAAAAGCTTCCTAAATGTATTTCATACATCTCCTGCTGATTCAAGATCATCTCACATCTCCATATCGGGAGAGAACTTTCAAAAGACCACACTGGAAATATGCATATGAGTGTGATACATTAAGCAGAACCAGAACCAACATGCTAGTGCTCAGAACACGTCTTCTAACACCTAGATCATGCATTTCCTGTTGAAGCATATATTGCTACAAAGAAGCTAATGACGTTGAAGAGTTTTTATTTTACTTCTAATGTTTCTTGATAAGAATGTTGGAGAGTTTTTTTCTCCAGGATTAAGTCACAACTGATTCTGATTTTTACGAGGTAGCTTTTTTTCTTTTCCATAAACCAAATGTTAGCAGCTTGGGAGCAGTTACAATAATGTTATTCTCAGTTTTTAATGCATATTACACTAACTCTTGCTCTTCCAGCTAGACAGTATTAGATGATTAATGACAGGACTACAGACACCAAATGAAACTTACATACGGGAATTTTAGCTGTCAGTTTAAACATCCAAAAAGGTTGATTAGAATATGGTGATAATCTACAACCAAAGAGATTAAAAAAATTTCCTAAAGAAGGAATATGACTGAAGAAGACAGATAGCACATACATGTCTGATAATACCAGCCAATGGCACAACTCAGCAGGAGGAACCATTTCCAAATGTGGCAGCAGTGCATCTGCTACGACACGTTTAAGTGGGAACAACAGGTACCTCGAAGCAGCATCAAACATCTCTTCAGCCTGATAAGATTACGTGCATCATAAACTAAACTATGTGAGCAATCAACGCAGTGGAGAAAAGAGACAGAATTTCCTATTCCTTAGAAGGATAGCTATTCTACAATTAGAAATTCAAACGGCATACTTGATCAGGGTCAATGTCCTTTAATCCATCAGTATACCTGGTCAACAAAAATATGATTTTGTTAGCAAGAGGTTGAAGATGAAACAACTGAAACAAGCACAGCTGAAAGCCAAGTCATTTGTCATTTGATTCACATCAAAGCGAGTTTGTGAGTCATACAGATTATCAGTTAAAGGTACAATCACATCAATGCTGTTGATGATGCATACAACAGACACATACTGCAATACAGCAGAGTAACTCAAGTTCCTTTTTTCTTTTTTTTTGGTGGTGGTTTGGG
>ML401264.1:152564-177890 GCA_005239525.1 Nicotiana knightiana | reverse complement strand
GGGATAGGAAGCAAAAAGGGTCTAGTTTTGAACGCTCTTATTATTTATTTTCTTTATTTCCTTTTCAAAGGAAATAAAAAAAGAAATGAGAAAACGATAACTTACATATACTCTATCATTTTCTCAAAGGCTCCAATGGTCAAATCATGTTCCTCAATGCATGGAAGTGCATTATCAGGTAAATGATCTCTCCCTTCCAGAAAATCCTTCATGCGTGACAACCTCGCTTTAAAATATTCAGACCTTGATGCTAAGACGACTTGATGGCAACGAAAGATCTTCTTATCAACTCTGACACAAACATCTGCCAGATCATCTTCATACTCACTCATCTGCATTGAACTGACAAGGCATACAAGACCATCAACATCAAGATTCAAGTTCTGTTCTCTGTTGGAATTCACAAGACAAATTTGAAGGATTTTATGCAAAGCATTTGGAAGACGGTCCTCTTCTGGGAGAGAGATTCCCTGCAAGATGAACCGCTTTTGGGAGTTATCCACATCCCTTAGTGCTTTGTACTCGGCATATTTTTGATGAATCAATTCTTTCTCGAGGACTTTCTGTAGTGAATGGCATTTGCAAACTTTGCAAATTCTGACAAGATCTTCCATGTCATCTACTGCTATATCAAGTCTGTCGGAATAAAAGAAGTGGGCGAGGCTATAAAGAGCATGATAAGACAGTTTTTCCCTAGAGAACCGTATTTCCTTTCTATCCTTCCACTCAGTCTGAAATTTCTTTTTGAAGTAAGGCGACCGTGCAGTCAAGATTACTCTGTGAGCTTCAATAGGCCTACCATGCGCATAGAATACAACATCCGGAGGGAAGTGGCTGGGGCTGGATCCTCTATTTGCTGAATTACCTATTAATTATCCCAGACCACCATGTCATTTTTGAGTGCATGAAGACAATCTGGACAAAGAATCAGAGAGTGTGATATATGCATACAGCTAAAGAACCAAAGTAGAATATCCAGTGAATCCCAAATTTTTTATTAGCTCATGTAAGAAAAGAGTAAGCAAGATAAAAACACCATTACAAAAAGTCATGAGTTCCCTATCATTGGAAGATCTAATAAGTAAAATCTATTCACTTATACAATCACGGATAACGCAAGAGGCTTAACCAGGCCTATAGTGAGAGCAGAAGTCATTCACAAGACAAGGTTGAGTGATCAAATTCTGTGTCTAAAGATTCAATACCAGAATAGAACAGTAATACAATGGAAAACTGAAGTACAGATGCAACACATGAAGAGAATTATGATTGTTACACTATCATAGTGCAATAGCTAGTCAGGATGTCATATTAGCAGAGTGGGTATTTATTTTCGTATTTAAGTCACTTATGGTAGCCTAGGTATTTCTTCCCACGTACTAAGATTCCCAAGTAGCAAGGATTCTGAATTCAAGCCCAAATTCCTGTAAATAGTGGTTTCTCAGCCTTCCAAGTAAACTTTCTTTTAAAAAACAATAATTAGCTTTCTACACCCAGTAATTCTGCGACGTAATTACAAGACAGAAGCAATTACAAGGAGGCTGCATTACGAATGGTGTAACGAGCTCAAAAAGGTCAACCATGGCATCAATGTCATTTTTTTTTAGAAGGATGGCATCAATGTCATTTGCAATAGCCATGTTGAACCAAAAAAGGAGTGAAGATATGCATCTGCATTTAATACTATTTACAGATTCTGATTTACTCCAAAAATTCTTGCATTCCTTTCTTTCCATATAGTCCACCATATCAACGAAGGGATGGAATTCCAAGTTTACCTCTTTGCCTTGTTTCTGCGGAGACTCTCTTATAAGTGGGTGAAGGAAATATTTGGGACAGTTCTTCTCCATTATTAGACAGCTCAAGACTAGTTGAATATGTTCACATTACACGGGAAATTGCAGCTCGGTATGCCAGACCAAATGATAACTAAACAAGCAACACAGAAAAAATATGGATTCTTGTAACTTAGCATTATTCGGCAACGGACAAGCATAACAGATGCTATGAAGGTCGGGGAGCTGTGCAAAGTGAACATTTCTGATATGTCATGCTATTTGATTTTTGGCAGAAAGACTGCACTGCCTTTAGATTATATGGTTCAAAGAGTTTGTGCAGCCTCTGAACACCTTTGTGGTTCCTGCTACCTGTAGATGGTTATTTTGCTGTCCCAGTTTTTTAATTATCACAGTTCTCTTTCAGATTAGCGCCAAATTGTGCTTTTATCATGTATTAAACTGGATATCGAAAAAGAAAGAAGAAGCTGGAGCAACGCCAGCTCAAACAATTTAGAGAAATTTAAGTCATTAAGTGCCAGGATATTTCGTCTTCACTCTGAGAACTCTAATGTCGTCAATACTACCACTTGCCTCACCCGTTAAGAAGAATATTTCAATTTCTTAATAAGCCTCAGAAAAGAGATTTCTAGCTTCCTAGGATCAGGCAGGTAATTCCCATATTAGTATGCCCTGAAGTGCTCGAATACACTGCTTAGAAACTAAAAATCAACGAATATTAAAGACAAGCAGATTAAACTTAAATCCTACAAAGGGTTCTAAAGTTGTTTACGTTAATGAGCTGGTTAGACCATTTTCCCTTCCTCCAATGGTGGATATTATCTCAAGGCACTCTTCTACAACTTGCACATAAGAAAAGAAAATGCTTTGTCCCAAACTATTCGGGACTGAGGCATATCAGTAGTTGTGGTAAAAAGAACACACTTTATCAAGTTTCTATAGCAGATCCTTTGTGCTACTTTATAAAATTACTTTACATTCTCAAAACACACACACACACACACATACACTCTCTTTATCCAGGTACGGATAACCAAAGATAATCAAATTCAGTACTATTTACAAAAAGAATAAGCAGGAATATAAGCTCAATATGCCCACATACCCGAAAAAGGGATTTGACCTTCAGATTGTTCCAAATAGTTCCTATTAGCCCAACAAGCCAAAAAGGTATCTCTTAAAGCAGCTTGCAACGGGCCAAGCGGCGGAGGACGAGCTTCAAAGGCTTTAAGCAATTTCCTAACTTTAAGATTAAGGGCAGCGTAATGGCAACGGTCACCATCAAAAGTATGTTCAGAACAAATAGCACCACTCTCCAATAACATTCGGGCAGCGTCAAGGTGACCGGCAAGACAAGCATAATAAAGTGCCACTGAATCCCATTGGTCTCTCGCATTCACGTTCACACCTAACTCTAAAAGGTACTTTAGCCGGTCGACGTCACCGGCTCTTGACGCTTCGAAAACGTCGCCGTATGGGACTTTTTTTAACGGTAGACATGACTTGAAATCCTCAGGGTTTAAGTCTATGTCGTCGAGGTCAGACATAGTAGTGAAAGCGTGTGAAGACATGACTTTAAGGTTGTTATTGTATGAATTGGGATTTTCAATTTGAGGGGTTTGGTTTGGAATTGTTGGAGTGGAGGAAGAAAACGGCTAGTTCCAAAGATTGAGGAATGAAGCTATGGCGTTGGAAAATGACCAAGGTTTGTAGCAGAAAGAAGTAAAGGATTGATAAGGAGAACAGTGGAAAATGTAGAGTGGTGTCGGTTTCTGGCTGTAACCTTGTACCCTTGTTGATTATTATCATTTTTTAACCCGTGCCAAAAATTATTTACGTCTATTAATCAAAAAAGTATCTTTTGTATATAACTCTTTCCGTTCACTTTTACTTGGCATGTATTACTCATTCCAAATTATTTTATCAAAACCAATAAAATATACATATATCAATTAATATGGGTATCATGGTAAATTATGTACTTCATTTATTATTTTTTAAGGGGCATGAAAAGTCAAAACGTACCAAATAAAAGTGAACGGAGGGAATATATTATATACAAATTTTATACATAATTATTTTTACAGCGGCTATCATTTTGCCCGGGCCAGCGGACTTCTTCCTACACTTTTCAAATAGAAGAATTAACCTAAATAGCCGTTCACTCAATTGCTTAAACTAAAAATAGTCGGTGGAGGTAATATATATATAATTTATGTATTATATATATATATATATAATTATGTATAATGAATATATAATTTTTGTATATGACTAAAAAAATAAACAATGAATATGACCGTCTATTTGTGTAAAGATTCCTTTCAAATAATAGGGTGATTTACACAAGTAGGGTCATTTGGTGCCTGTCATTTAAACTTTCACTTAAAGTCTTGAGAGAATAGCCTCCGGCTAAAATTGTAAAGCACGTTAGTCCGACTAGTGGGCTTTGGTCTGTCAAAGTGATTCAAAATAATGCCAAAAAATATATATCTTTTGTTATATATATTTATATTCTGTATGTTATACATAAAAATTATATAAATTTTATATTTTCTTTTAACTACTGAATATAAATAGTTTCTGGTACATGCTAAAAATGATAATACCCTATTACAGTATAGCCGGCATTTGCAAATACTTAAAAAATAATTAATAATCACAACTTAAGATTACGGCAAAATAGTTGAAATAAACTCATGAACTTCAATAAACTTTCCCAAAGTGCAAACTGTAAGTAAAACTTGAGAACAATATCCTGAAATTCGAAAGTTATACGAGTAACTCTGTTGCTAATGAAACTCTAGGACAATGTCTGAAAGAAAAAAAAAATAGTAACTCCTTAAAGAAAAATACAAAGCTCATGAAAATCAAGTAAATATCATGAGCTTTATGTTTGACCAAAAAGTATTAAGTTTTTTGTTAAACTAATCAAATAAAATGGTAACGGGCAAATCCTAACTAAATATAATAAATTCTAGATCTAAGATTAATAGGTGTCGATGATATGGGACCACATTCAAGATTATTAAATACCCAGACTACACTCAATGATTGTCTATGAATGGGGAATAACGGTAAGCAATAAATATGATAAATGCCAATAAATGTAAATAGGAGGAATTAATCACCCAAATATTGAATGATGTGGATGATTCCTCATTCTGACAACAACGTGCGATAACAGAATATGAGGATGGATAAAGTGTTCTTGGATCTAGAGAGTGGAAAGGTAGAGTAAACAATGAAATCAATCACGGCAACAAGACAAGTTTTTTTGTATATTCTCTCAATAGTCAATTTCTTACAAGTGTTCTTATCAGAAAAGTCCAAATTCCCTTTATGTTCCCTATCTCTTACTATTTATAAGGGATATTCCTAGGTAACCCTAAAAAGTACAATCAGGGGAATATTCGGTAGAATATTTCTTTTCGTAATTCTAAGACTATCTTAGCCATTACTTCTACTCTTCTCTACTCGACCTTGGTCACGATCTCTCGCTTGGCGACTCCTCGCTATTGGGCGCTGCTCGACCTCGGCCATAACTCGTCCATTTGCATTCGCTGAACCTAGTCAGATTTTGACCCATATAGTTAGTCCATCCGCTTACTGAGGTCGTCTTCTTGGTCGGCCTCAGTGAGCAAACTTTATCTGCAGCTGTCCAGGAGAAATTCGGGCATGATGGCCGAGGAGAAGTGACCATCGTCGAAATGGTGACATATCGTTCCAAGGGTCGTTGTCAGCGAGGTAGGCGTAGGATGACATCACGGCCACATGCGTCATTATTGCGCATCTTCCCAATGCACAACATCGTTTCTCGAGCCTCTACCGCTTCGATTCTAGGGCCACTGACGGTTAATTGCACCAGTTCGGGCGCTACAGTTGTTTATAAATGGGGGAAGTTTCTAAGTGAAACTTTCGCATTTTCAAACTTCACCTCTGCATTTTGCTTCCTCTTCTTCTTCTTCTTCTTCTTCTTCTTCTTCTTCTTCTTCTTCTTCTTCTTCTTCTTCTTCTTCTTCTTCTTCTTCTTCAGCTCTTGCTCCCTATTTCTTCCACCGTCAACACCCTTTCTCTTCCGGCCCACCGCACTTACACTACCAAAAAATGACTAACTCGATTCCCAACTCTGAGACAGTCTATGATGCTACCCCATTATCGGTGGTTATGCCCTCCAGTGGAGGAGAACCCACGGTTGTGGAAGACGAGAGCTTCCCCATCGTGGAAGAGGTCATTCCACGTAATCCAACTTCTAGGAACGCAGGATCTCGAGCCGGTATTGTCTGAGATGGAGTTGAAGTATATCTCCGCCCTTAGATCCAAATTCCACATCCCTGCTCATATCGATATCGTTCCGGCGGGGACGACGTGATACAAGTCCATCGGCCCGGGTATTGTGCATTTTATGCCTACCCGTTCTTGGTGGGATATTCTCTTCCTCTTCCTCCTAGCGGAAGAGTTCTGCCATTTTTACGGGGTCTGCCCGACGCAGCTTTCCCCTATCTTTACAAAACATTTCTCATGTTGACGAAATTTGCGAAGCTGGTCGACTGCGAAGTCTCTATTCGTCACCTGCTACACCTTTTCGCGCAAAGCTTCTACAGGGGCACAATGATTCATCTTCGCCACCGCGGAACTAAAGGGATGGCGGCGGGGATGGATGACAAAGCGAACCGCCGGTTTTGGTTCAGCTATTTCTACATAAAAACCGAGCTCGTGGTGTACATTTCATGCGTTGGCGTAATGTGTAAACTTGGTGGAGGCATGTAGGAACCTCATATGCTTGCATATATTGCATTGCTTATACATTCATTGGAGAGTTTTACATATTTTTGCTCAGTTCGTACATACATTCGAGAAGTCCCAGTCTATCTAGTCCCTTCATTGGTCGACCTGGAGAAGTAGTTGAGAGGTCGGTCAATGAACTTAACACTTAAACTTCGAGATGCCCTCTTCGTCGCCTCGTTAAAACCCTCCCCGAGAAAAGTCAATCGGGACAAAACTCGGGTGAGGGAAAAAGAGTACGACTTGGGGGACGTCCATCTTTAGAAGTTGAAGTATTTGAGGTGGGGGACGTTCCAATTATTTGGCAGTAGTCTTCCGTCCAATGTTTCTAGATGGAACGACCCTTTTCTTACTGTCGTCGTGATTTTGGATGGGTCGTCCCAATTGGTTCCCAGTTTGCCTTCCCGTGGATCTTTGCTTGCTTGTGTTTTGGCTTTGAGTACATAGTCCCCGACTTTGAGTGGCCTGACTTTGGCTTTCTTGTTGTAGTACCGCTCTGCCTGTTGTTTTTGAGATATCATTCTTATGTAGGCCATGTCTCTCCGCTTTTCGGCTTCGTCGAGGTCTTGCCTTCTGCTTTCGTCGTTGCTTGGACCGCTCTTGTTTGAGTACCTTAGGCTTGGTTCACCAACTTCGACCGATATTACTGCATCAGTCCCATAGACTAGTGAGTATGGTGTTTGTCATGTGCTTGTTTTTGGCGTGGTGCGATAAGCCCATTGCACTTCTGGTAGTAAATCCGGCCACAGTCCCTTTGCGTTCTCAAGCTTCTTTTTCATGATGTTCAATATTGTTTAGTTGGAGGACTCCACCTGACTGTTGCTTGCGGGATGATATGATGTGGAGTGTATTCTCTTGATGTTCCATTTCTCGAAGAACTCAGCGGTCTTTTTTCCAGTGAATTGGGTCCGTTGTCACAACTGATTTCTTTGGGTATGTTGAAGCGGCATATGATGTTTCTCCATATGAACGTGATAACTTCATGTTCGCGTATTTGGGAAAATGCACCTTCTTCTACCCACTTGGAAAAATAGTGAGTTAAAACTAAGAGAAATCGTACATTACCTCGTCCCGCTGGGAGGGGTCTGACGATGTCCATTCCCTATTTGATGAAAGGTCAAGGCGAGGTGACTGAGTGGAGGTGCTCGCCCACTTGGTGAATCATGGGGGTGTATTTTTGGCATTGCTCGCACTTTCTGACGAAGTCGGCTGCCTCCTTTTTCATAGTGGGCCAGTAGTAGCCTGCTCGTATCAGGCATCTGACGAGAGCTCGATTGCCGGTATGAGCTCCGCAATGGCCTTCGTGTACTTCTTCGAGGACGCGCCGCGTTTGGTTTGGTCCTAGGCATTTTGCTAGGGGGCTGCCAAACGTTCTTTTGTACAAGTAGTCATTGATGATGTTGTACCTGGCCGCCTGCATTCGAAGCTTCTTGGCTTCTTTTTTATCGGGTGGCAACACTCCATCCTGCAAATAGGAGATAATATGATTGCGCCAGTCCCAAGTCATGTTTATAGTTCATACCTCGACTTGATCTATTGATGAATAGAGGAGAGTGACCACGTTCTCTTTTCCATTTATGTTCCTGGCAGCTGCCGCCAGTTTGGCAATACCGTCTGCCTCGATATTCTGTGCTCGAGGTATCTGGTCGAGCTGGCATTCATAATCTCGGCCTGATATTTTTGTAGCCTTTGTTCTTTGATTTGGAAAGTCCATGTGACTTGATTGACGGCGAGCTGTGAGTCACATTGGAGGATGACCCGCCGCGCTCCGTATTTGAGGGCCAGTTTTAATCCTGCAATTACGGCCTCATTGTTAGTCATATCAGGACAACATATGGACTGGCGAATTACTTCGCCGGTCGGGACCTCGAGTATGAGTACCAGTCCGGACCCTGACGCGTTGGAGGCTCCATCGGTGTATAGAATCCATAGGTTGGGTAACTTGGGGGAAGTGCTAGTGGCTTCCCTCTCGACTTCGGGCATTATTTTGACGCTGATGTCGGCGACGAAGTCAGCGAGCAATTGTGACTTTATCGTTGTTCGCGGCTGATATATTATTTCGTGATCGCTTAACTCAATGGCCCATTTAGCCAATCTGCTTGACATCTCGGGTTTATGTAGGATACTCCTTAGGGGAAAGGTCATGACTACCGAGATGGGGTGGCATTGGAAATAAGGTCTTAGCTTTCGTGAAGCTACGACTAAAGCCAGAGCCAACTTTTCGAGGTGGGGGTACCTCGTTTCAGCGTCGACCAAAGTTTTGCTAATGTAATAGATTGGAGATTGCGTATCTTTGTTTTCACGGACCAAGAGCACGCTCATCGCAACGTCAAATTAGTTTCACAAGAGTTTCAACAGTGGGAACAAACAACTACTTGATGAAAGTTAACACGAACAACATCATTCTTTAAAATACGATAAAGATTAAAAAAACTTACTATTAATTTTAAAAATTAAGTTTACTTTCTTTGTGAAAATTTCTAGTTAACAAAACCAAAATTAAAATTTTACCAATGAGAAAAAGGAACGTTTCAAATGATCATTTGCATGTAGTACTCGTAAAAGTAGTCTAATTAACATGAAGTAATATTTAAAGAAGTGTTGTAATTATGAGAATGTGGGTCCCATGTGTACCAATGATAGTTAACATTTAAGAATTGCAAACAAAGTAGGAATTTTTTGAAATGACAAATATACCCTTGGTCTACCAACTTCTCATTTCTATGTAATAGAAAAATAAAAACCTAACCTAATTTTCGATACGGTTATAGATTTATATAAAAACTTACAGTGTTATTAAAAGAAACCTAAAAATCACTTTGATGCAGTACGGTTTGACCAGTTTAATCGGTTTTTAAATATCCATTGACACCACTAGAACCAGGATAGGATAGGATCTAACAATCAAACAAAGCTGAGCCACCAAATAAAAGAGAAACTACTACTAATAAGTTATGCAAATTAAGTCCGGTAATAGGACTGGCTTTCAACAAAACCAGCATGGACTTTCCTCTTACTATATATAAATTTGGCTAAACAAAATGAGAATTTGCAGTGCATTGGGACGGATTTTAATAGCAGAGAGGGAAAGAATAAAGAATAAAGGAGAACTAGAATACAACAACATTTCAGATTAATTTACACTTCAGAAACCTACAACTTAATAAACATGCATACTCTCTTCAAGCCGCGGTCTTTGCTCATAGTTTTGTGAGCAAGAGTTTGATCTCCCTAGCAAGGGCAAGCACGCCCTGCCACAGATACGTTATACAGATGCTACATCTACTAAGTTTCCACATAAAACTACCGTTTTTCATCTGGATTTAGAGAATTTAATCGTCGTGATCTCTGGTCCAGCTCTGCCATTACCGCTGGTTCCTGCTTTTTCCTCTGTTTCGATATAGTAGTGGTTGTCATAAACCCAACTTTATCAAAAGCAACCTGAGAAAATGGTAATGAAATGATCCACTGCAGAGTTTAAGCATCCGTTTAAGACTACATAAGCAATAGATTGACAATGGACATGCCACGAATGGAGTTTGTGGTCACATGGAAGACAAATATGTATCGGAATTTCAAGAATATTATGCAGTCCATAAGATCAAGAAGCATCTTATTCAGAACAACAAATTCCAGAATCATAAGTCATTTTTGCAATAATTGTGCAACATTTCTGTATATTCATGGATGTAATAGTCATAAATAAAGTCTAGGTGAGACAACAATGGAGTCTAGTTAGAACATGTTACCGTCAACAAGTCATCGGGATCAAAAAGGTGATGAGTGCTTCTTTGTATGATACTAATCACATCCCCGACATGATGTGCTACCAGCAACTCCTCTTCGTTCATCTACAGTCATATACAAATTGTAGAACTTGCTTAAAATCTGAAATTCACTTCTCCAGAACCAGGAGTACCGAAGAAACACATTCATCACAAATATAAAGTACACACATGACACAAATATGAAAGAATATTACCTTGAAAATTGCCAATGCTACATGAAATAGAACCTTAGCACCTTCGTAGAAGAGGACATCCCATACCCGCAAAGTCGTCTGAAATGAAATAGCAGAGACAAATTTACTAATGATTAACCAATTTTTCAGCAGGTGTTTGCACTTGGGTTTGGATAATCTATTTTATAGCAAAATTGGACACAAAATAGAAGACATAAAGAGAGTTTTTTAACCTCAGAAGGCAAACTTTTGGAGAAGAGGCAGAGAAACCACTCGGTGCAAACAAGTGAAACATCAAATTCTAGAGCATCCAAATGTGCAGCTAGCCTGCATTTTTCCTCATCAATTTCAGAAAACAGTCTATATTCATGCAAATCACAAGCATCAGGGGAAACAATAATTACAAAAAAGAAAAGAAAAGAAAAGGAGCAAGTACCTTGGACATTTTTTGGTTAACAGATCCTTGAACACTCTTTGCTCAACATGGCATCCGGACAAGTTATTTGTATAACAATCGCTAACCAATACGTTCTCTAAAAGGACAGCAAGCATCCAGAAAGCATCTTCTTCAGTTTTCATCACAAGCAACAATAATGCCGCAACATAGTTCAATCCCTGCAAAACAATCAACCCAATTAAATTAGTTTTATGGAAACGCATTTTCAAGTGATTTATCAACTACTATTGAGGAAAAAAGAGAACTGCTCGCTACCTGTTCCTTCCTCTTTTTCTCTATGTCAAGCATATTTGAAGCCAGTTTATGTCTAACAATATTAACTTGTAAGAAAAAGTTAGACGTTTTAGGTAGTTTGGTGGAGAACCTGGCTCTATTAAGCTAAATATATTAGTCTTTGAATATTAATTCCTTGAGGAGTGCTACGTATCACTTACACAATTAGACAGCAGCATTATAGCAACAACAGAAACTGCAAACTCAGTTTGCTCTTTGACTTCTAAACTGTCTAGGATAGGTGCAACTTGTAGGAAGCAGGAATTGGATTGAACTGTTTAGAGCTACACAACGGTCTATGTTGATTTAAAAAAAATCATACTAATTTCCTGTCCTCAACTTTCAATTCTTTAGTAGCTTAGTTGAATATCCTTTTTGCTCCTATTTAAGTCAAAACAAGGACATAGCTTTCAGTTACAAGCTCTCAATTACAACATAACTTAAAGGAATCAATTGGTATCTCTCTACGATATGCATAATCCAGCTAATAAAAGATAAGTGGCTGTGACAAAGGGCAGCTAAGTTTTTATAGACTACATAAAGCATGGAAGCACGGAGACTTGTATGTGAAAAAGATAATTACAAAAGAATCTATCTTAAAACTAGAAGAATAATTCTACCTGGCAGTAGCCAACATCAGAATCTCGGAAAGAGTAGGCAACAAGAACCCGCCTAAGAGCAGCATGACCCTCAGGATTGTCCAACCAGGGGTGACCAGGAAAGGTTCGTGGGAGGTCCTGCAAGTAAAAATACACAGAGTTAACAACATATGGTGGGAACAAATTGTTACTAAAATGTAATCTCAACATTTTTTAAATTTCACTTCTAGCTTGCTAAAAAGCTACTAAGGATAATCCTTGTCTTCCAAATCAAATGATTTAGTAATCCTTATCTTCCATATCAAATGAACATTATTCACGGAGCTAAAAAAGTTGTACTTGGACTTTATTTAACATAAAATCTAAACACCAAGATGAAGGCAGAAGTCTTTATATGCAAACTGGTGCCGCGCACAGTGAAGGAGGCATTGCATAGTTGGGCTCACATGAGGGGTGAAGAGAACTCTAAGGGCATGGAGTGTTGCCCCATTAGCAATTATGTGGGTTATTTGGAAAGAGAGAAATAGGAGGGCATTCGAAGGGGCGGAACAAGACTTTATTAAATTGCAAAATAGTCTCTTGTTTTTAGTTTATTTTTGGTTTAGTCATGAGGTCCCTATTTGCATAGAGAATTGGGCTTCTTTTGTTGAGAACTATATTTTGGTGTAGGTTCTCTCTTTTTAGTAAACGGCTTGTATATGTGGTTTTCCCCAATTGTAAGAAAAATTATTTACCTTATCAAAAAAATGCAAAGTGGTGCTTTACCATGCACCACGAGAAAATCTCACAATTTAATGTACTACGCTGAGAGAGCCACCAGCCCAAGTGCCTTTAAAATTCATCAATCTGGATTGAATCCTAACCAAATGAAATATGTCTATTCAAGTTTGAGCGTTGTATATAGCCCTATGTAGGATTAGCAAAATGGGACAAGCTCTTCGACTAATAAAAAGAACATTTGACAGACAAATTTCAAAACAACGGCAAATGAAAGCACTGAATTTTTGGATAACTGTAACAATAGTTCTCCCTTAGACACGTGCCTAAACTTTCAACACTTTGTTCTAAATCAATACTCAAGGCATATGCAGAAACAAATGAACCCTAAAAAATTCTCAACATAGTATATTTCCAATTTTTCACTGAGACTCAACAGATGCATTAATCACAGCTACATAAGAAGTTCGAAATTTTACAAACTTACAATCCATGGCCTTTTTTCTTTTCTTTGTTCTTTTCGTTAAGGTGTTTAATTGGATAAGACAAAAGAAGAAGCATAACTGCTATAAGTCCCCACTAAAGCTATTACGAGCAAAAATAATTTCTACACCTCAGTGTTGTCAAAGGAGAAAAGCGTCAAAAGCAGTCAAGTCTATCGGAGCTTTAAGTGCAAAGCACAATTAAAGTGTGGGCTTTAGTTACAAAAGGCGCAACGAAGAAAAAAATAAAAATATATATATCATGCAAGAAAGTCGTGACAATTTCATTCATAATGATTTCCTCAACAATTAATATATCTTTTTGCCAATCATATTTATTCTTTTGTACTGATTTATTCAAACTAGACTAGAACTTATAGGCAATAAGGCGCACACTTCAGTGCCTTGCCTACATTGAAGCGCAGCCCAAGTGACGCGAAGCGCATACCCTGAGCTTTTTTGAGCTTCAGGGTTAAGCGCGCCTCAAATGAGCCTTTGACAACATTTCTACACCTCAGCTTATACCCCTGCACTCAAATTCTTTAGTGTAACCACTCTTAATTGCTCAAAATCATCAAAAAGAATATTGGCAAGACCTCCCTTCCCCTTAACTTTTGCTAATACCGAGAAGAAATGCCAAATCATTTTTGAGCAATTAAGATTTGCAAGAAGTTAATCATGGCACCATGATATTTTTCCTTTTCAAAATACTTTACATTAGAACTTGTTGAACCACTTAAAATTGCTGTATAAATGTACTTTTGAGTTCTCTAAATTAGCGTATGGCATCTTCAGAATCTATCATGATATTTTAGAAGTCCCAAAACTTTGCCAGTGTGACGCAACATTTCAAAAGATAAAAAGTTCCAAATATCTAACATTCAAAAACATTTTTTCCCCTGATCAGTTCACACATCTAACATTCAACAATGAATTCCACCCCCAAAAAGGGACAACAACATACCAAGTGTGATCCCACAAGTGGGGCCTGGGGAAGGTGGGGTGTACGCAAATCTTACCCGTTCGTTGTGTGAGGTAGAGAGGTTGGTTCTGGATAGACCTTCGGACCAAGAAAAGCGTTATTTAAAAAGGTTTGGAAAAAAAAAGGGACATCCTAATTATACTTCAAGACATACTAGGATTTCTATCTCTAACAAAATGACAAAGTTTGCATTCAGAGCATGTATTACCACCAAAATATAGGCGTCGAAAGCATCCAACATGTTGTCAACACATAAAGTCTAGCTACAATAAGTCAAACTACAAACATTTCTAATATCAAAAGGTAACATTTTGAGCAAGAAACTCACATGATCAATCTGTTTGGTGGCAGGTGTGACCTTATCCTCAACAGCCATGATCAAATCTTGGTAATAACTTTCAGGAACAGTTGATTTCTTCTTAGCTGCACCTGATAGTGAAAACCACACCTTAGGCCTTAACACAGGTGGGATTCCTTTCCTAATTAGCTTCTTCAGAGTAATTGCATTAACCAAAGAAGACAATTTAAGGGATGTTTTAAGGGTTGATGTAACTTGTGTTTGCAAATACCAATTTGCACCCTTGCTAGCTTCTAATGACCACCACACCTTACCCTGTTCCCTAACTTTCTCCCTAACCTCATTTAACACATTAACATCATCAACATTTCCTTCTACTGTAAACCCATATAGATCTTGGAATTTCACAGTAATATTTGCCCTTCTAGCATGAATACTTGGCCTCAAAATGTGAATTTGAGATTGGTATTCAAAGGCCAAATCTTTTCTACTTTGTGTTCCATACATTTTTGTGGCAAGTTCAAAGATTAATCAAAAGGGTAAGGGAAAATATATGCAAGAACCCAAATGGTCAACTTTTCACACAAAATCTAAGGCCTTTATAGAAATGGGTATCTGAGAATTTAGAAAAATCCCATTTTTGGAGCATCAGATTTCTTGAAAGAAACTGATTTAAAAAGGCAAATTTTGAAGCTTTGTACAGAAAGATTGTGAATTCACATATGAATAAGGAAACTAAGCCTTAAAGAACAGAGGAGAGGAGGAAAATCAGATTTTTTTAGACTTTAACACCCACAAAAATAAAGAAGGAGAAACTTTTTAGGAACTTTGGATGATTGAAGGGGAGGATTCAAATGCAAAGAAAAAACACCCTTTTTTGTAATCTTTATATTTGAGTGAATCAAAGATTTTTCAAATATGAGGAAATTTTGAAAAGAAAAGATTTGGTGGCCTCAAAAGTAGACAGAAGGAGAAAAAAGGATATTTGTTTAATACTTTGAAATTTGATTTACAAATATTATTGTGACGTTATTACATTGAGAAGGTTTTGTGGGGTGCCATTATGTTTAATGATTAATTTATGGAGACAAGATATGTTGTTTGCTTGAAGCCACTTACGCAAAGGGAACATTATTTATTAATTTTATTATTAGTATCAAAAAAAATTTTGACCCTCTTCAATGTATCCTAAAATATTGTGATAAGTTGTCTCAGAATTAAAAATAGTATCAGAATAACTTATATTTTCACATGAATGAATAGTAATCTCAAAATAAATTATTACACGATAAAACAATAAAATTGACAATTTCAAAATTAATAAAACATATCAAATAGTTAATAAAAAATAATATCAGAATAAGTTATTCCAATATAATTAATCCTAACATTCTTGTATTCAAATTCAAACCAAACCACCCCTTGAAGTATAATGAAACTACAGAAAACAATATTCCATATTTATTCTAACCCACAAAAAAGAGAACAAAACAAAAAGTGGCAGGCACACTCCGTACTTACTGGTTCTAAAAACGTGACACCTCCTAGATATGGAAAATAAATAAACCTATATCTTTGACTATTCAAGCATAATTAAGAAATTTATTTAAAACAAATTGCAGCCTGTAACATACTAAGATACTACTTCAGTTAAGAATTTTATGTAAAACAGGTTCTTCCTTATTTTTGACATATCAGTTTAGCCAATAAAATCAATCCAAATACACTTAAATAATAATGTTTTTCCTTATTTAAATGTTTAACTACATCCGTTCAAATACACTTACGACGACTAAGAACGCAGCGTTTGCTCATTTGTACGAGGAGCTCGAGGGCAAAACCGGGGACAAAAGGTTGTACCGGTTGGTCAAGGTGAGGGAGAGGAAAGCCCGTGACTTAGACCAAGTCAAGTGCATCAAGGACGAGGATGGCAAAGTGTTGATAGACGAGGCACTTATTAGGAGAAGATGTCCGACATACTTCTATAAACTGTTGAATGAGGAGGGGGATAAACGCATTGTGCTGGGTGAGTTGGAGCACTCCGAGAGTTGGCGGAATTTTGGGTACTGTAGGCGGATTACGGTAGAGGAGGTGGAAGGCAGAGCAACGGGGCCAGACGAAATCCCGGTGGAATTCTGGAAGAGCGCGGGGCGGGCAGGTTTGGAGTGGCTCACTGGGCTGTTTAATGTTATTTTAAGACAAAGAAGATGCCCGAAGAATGGAGGTGGAGTACGATGGTTTCGTTTTACAAAAACAAGGGTGATATCCAAAATTATAACAATTATAGGGGTATCAAATTATTGAGTCACACTATGAAGGTTTGGAAGAGGGTGGTGGAGGCAAGGGTGATGAGGTGCGTGTCTATTTCCGAGAATCGATTTGGATTCATGTTGGGGCGCTGCGATTCATCTGATAAGGAAATTAGTGGAGCAGTACAGGGAGAGGAAGAAGGATTTGCATATGGTGTTTATTGACCTTGAGAAGGCATACGATAAAGTTCCGAGGGAGGTCTTGTGAAGGTGTTTAGAGGTTAGCGGCATTCCAGTAGTGTACATTAGGATGATTAAGGATATGTATGATGATGCTAAGACTCGGGTGGGGACTGTGGGTGGTGACTCGGAGCATTTTCTTGTGGTGATGGGGTTGCACCAGGGATCGGCTCTTAGCCCATTTTTGTTTGCGTTGGCGATGGATGTAGTGTCGTGTCACAACCAAGGGGAGGTGCCTTGGTGCATGCTATTTGCCGATGATATTGTGTTGATTGACGAGACGCGTAGCAGAGTTAACGCGAGGTTGGAGGTTTGGAGACAGACCTTGGAGTCTAAAGGTTTCAAACTGAGTAGAACCAAGACAAATACTTGGAGTGCAAATTCAGTGAGACCCATGATGCAGACGTAGAGGTTAAGCTTGATGCTCAAGTTATCCCCAAGAGAGCAGGTTTTAAGTATCTCAGATCTATTATCCGGTGTTCTATGTGATAGGAATGTGCGGTTAACTTAAAGGTAAGTTTTATCGAGTGGTGGTTCGACCCGCTATGTTGTATGGGGCTGAGTGTTGGTCAGTCAAGAACTCCCACGTGCAGAAGATACGAGTAGCAGAGATGAGGATGTTGAGTTGGATGTGTGGGTGTACCATGCAAGATAGGATTAAGAATGAAGTTATCCGGGACAGAGTGGGATTCGCCTCCGTGGAGGACAAGTCGCGTCTGAGATGGTTCGGACATGTTAGGAGGAGAAGCATTGATGCCCCTGTCAGGAGGTGTGAGAGGTTGACCATGGAGAGTTTGAGAAGGGGTCGAGATCGAGGATTAAGGTAGAAGATTAGTAGATAGTTTATAGTGTTCACCGATAGGCTTAGTAGCATGTATGCCCCTTCATATTCTTAGACTTTTATTATTGTGGTTATGTTCGCCTCAGGTATTGTATTCCCTGTTGCTATTATTTGATACTATTTATCCTTTATCTCTCCCTTTTTTTCTCTTCCATCTTTATTCCTTCCTTGCTTCTCTTTTCTTCTTCTTGCCCTTCCTAAGCCGAGGATTTATTGGAAATAGTCTCTCTACCTGCATTAGGTAGGGATAAAGTCTGCGTACAGACTTCCTTCCCCAGACCCCAAATATTGAGATCAAACTGGGTTTGTTGTTGTTGTTGTTTTCAACTACATCCGTTCAAATATCTTTCAAGTGTTTGTAATGTTACTTCAACCAGAATCAATTCAAGACACTCCCATAATTGCAATTAATCCTCTTTATGTTTTTGATTCATTAATAGCTAGATAGTCAAAAATAATTTAACCACCCTGTATTATTATCTTCTTATACTTTTTCTTGAGTGAATGAAAAAAAAATGTTCATTTGTTTTATTTCTCAATCACTTTTTCAGAGAAATCTGATTTTTTATTTTAGAACCTTAGATACATGCACAATAGATATAAGATTGTACCGTACAAGATGGGGCCATTATTCATCAGTGTATATCATGTTTCATTATTAAAATTTAAAGAGATATCCAAATGATTAATGTGTCCACACCTACCTAATATAAAGTCATCCTAAAGCATCATAGCTTAATAATGCAATTATAGAGCTAGGATAGCTTTTAGGTAAAAAAAAAATTCTAAAAAGAAAATATGTGTAATGTTATTATTTAAAGAAAATATATATCTATTTCGTATTTTTTTTCTTAAAAGCTATCCTAGCTCTATAATTGCATTATTAAGCTATGATGCTTTTAGGTGCAAGGAGGAATTTTTTTAGTTTGTGGTTGTTATATTAATTGCCTATATTTGATAAATAGAATTTACGGAATTCAAAACTTTCCTCTATTTAAGATTTTTGGTCACAAATTTATTGTGAGGCACAAAGTAAATTAAGGTGCATGAATATATGTATAATTAACCTCAACTAGTGTAAGACAGAAAAATAGTTTGAATAATTCAGTCTGATTTGGAATTTTCTAAAAGGCTGCAAAACCTATACACCATTTGATGCATCAACTTAATTTAAGCAGTTCATTTTAATAAAGTATAAATTGCTCTATCCCCAATTTACAAATCCCAACTTATTACTAGGCTAGTAAATTCTGTGAAGAGCTTACTGACTTCACAGTTTCTACTTTCTAATTTCTTATTAAAAAAATCACCGGCATATAATGTCAGAAGTTCTAGAAGTCATGTTAACACTTTACCTCAGAAATTTAACCATACTGGCGTCTTTTATATCATAGCGTAGAGACGCATTATTGGTAATTTTAGTTAAATTTTCACCTTTAATATGTTTAGATAAAAAATATTTTTTAAAGAAAATATATACTATTATTTTTGGACTTAAATATTCGCTTTGTTTATATGACTCTATTATTATTACTCCATTTGATTTGAGAAGTCAAAGTATTTTCTTTTTGTCTACAGTTTTTTCAAACCTTTCCTGAATATATTTAATTATAAAATATTGTGATTATATAGTAGTACTTTTTATGTTGTTTTTGTATATGTGGTTTATTACTTTATCTACATACAGCAATTAAATTGTTAGGACTAATAATGACATCTAAAGGTGCGAGTCTATAAAGTTAGACCAAGCCAAGAGATCAATATCTAAATTTCAACAAAAAAATAACTTATGATTTTTTTATCTACTAATTCAAAATAGATTAAATTAATTGAAACTTATACCGGTAAAAAGTAGTGAGCCGCGTATCTCTCTAATCATTGAGTTCGAATGTAGCTGCAAAATGGTTACAAATTCTTTGCTGAGTCATTCAAATAGTGATATATTACCATTTCTATGCAATTAGATTGATGTTGGCCTTAAATTTGTTTTGATGATTGACGATGTAACTCAAGCATGAACCCGCACGTGAAGGAAATAAACTTAAGTGGTTATATTTTATAACTCTTCAACAAAAATGTTGTATAAGTGATAAGGAGAATGACTCCTTACTCGAAAAGAACTCTATTCTAGATAAGGGTGGAGTTAGAAGTTGAAGATACCAAAAACTCTTCCACCAAGGAAGAGTAAAGCATTAGACTTTTAGTTATTTCATATTCTACTAACTCTATATATTGCACGATGTTCTCATTTTATAGGCACACACAAAAGCTGAAATTAAACGTGAGTTGAGAGCAAAATAACAAGGGATTTTGCAAGCAATTCATGTGTGGTTTAAGTGTGCAAACCTGAAGCTACATGAACCAGATAGAAGAACCAGTTCCAAATGTCTATCTTTTATTCTAGTTTCACTGTAGTAGGGCTTTTGAGTTGTACCTTTCAACTTTATCTAGAAGCAATTATACTAGGTACTTTGAGTGAAGTATTCAAATTAGAGTTAACTTGAAGTTGTCGCAACAGCTAGAGGCTGGTTGCCACAAAGGGTTAGAGGCAATCCTTAGGTTTACAAAGAGTTTTGTAAATATTGTTTTTGGCTCAGTGATTAAATGAAGTGTTGGGAAAAATCCTACTGGGTAGTAGGTCGTGATATTTTCACCTTTTGAGCCAAATGTTTTTCACTTAAAAATACTTGCGTCTTTTACTTTTTGCATTTATTATTCTGCAACAGTAGTATACGGAACACATAGAAGAACCAGATCCTTCTATAATCTGTGCATCCAAAAAATTGGATACCACACAAATCATCCCCTCTTGTGTGGTATGGAAGTACAAACATCAATTAGTATCAGAGCAGGTTATCCTTGAAAAGGCTAACACCTTCGGAGAAGATCAAGATGAGTGCACCACCTGAAAATTGGGAAGGACAATCCACTGCTAGGCCACCATTCTTTAATGGCCAGTACTACTCTTGATGAAAGAACAGAATGAGAGATCATATTCACGAAGAGGACTATGCGCTATGGGACATTGTCACTGATGGTCCACTTGCTACCTTGAAAAAAATGTTGAAAAAGTAGATGTGCCAAAGACAAGAGTGGACTACACTGTTGAGGACTTGAATATGTGAGAGAAGAATGCTAAAGCCAAGAAATGGATTGTCTATGGACTTAGTATGAGTACAACAGAATCCAAGGTTGTGCCACTATTAAGCAAATTTGGGACACAATGCAGGTGGCTCATGAAGGAACAACTCAAGTGAAGAGATCTAGAGGAACTCTACTGTATTCACAGTATGAGAACTTTGCTATGAAAGATGGAGAAACTATCTCTTGAAAAGGATTATTCCAGAAGAAGAAAGAGTCGAAAAGATACTTACTAGAGTTTTGGCTATCACTTGGGAGAGCAAGATCACTGCCATCTAGGAATCAAAGAATATTTCTACTCTCCCACTGATAAATTGATTGGAAATATTATTGCTTATGAACTTAGGAGATAAACCATGAAAATGGATGTACCTAAGAAGGAATGAATTTTACCACTCAGAATCACTTAAGGTTTTGATTTGGAAGATGATGAAATGGCTATGATCACCAAAAGATCCCGAGAAGCAAACCAATGATTGCCGCTACAAGTGTGGAAAGCCTCAGATCATCACATCAAAAAGTGTCTTTTGTGGGAAATTGAATGGAAGAAGGAAAGAGCAGAACGAAGGAACATAAAGAAGGAACAGGTTCAACCCAAAAAAAGCAACAACAAATAATCAATCAAGGCTTTGGTCACTGCTTGGGGAGAAAGATCAAATGAAAGCTCAAATGATGATGAGGAGGATGAACGGACACTTATTGCCATTGGAGAATCTGATGAAGAAACTGAGATAATTGTCTTTCATCTCAAAGATAAGATTAAATTTTTGCCTAAAGAAAGGTTATCTGAGTTGATACTAGAGCTAATTGATGAATCTGAGGATGTAAATAACAAAAAGGAACAGTTGTCTAAAGAATGTGTGATTTTGAAGGCTAAGTGAAAAACATGTAACTTAAGGCTAGTGAAGCTGTAAGTGAATATATTGTGTTGAAGAACCAGGTTCATGCACTTGACTCAACTATCCTAGAGCTTATATTTGATATTCTAAAATTGAAATTAGGAACAGGTAAAAAGGCAGTTGATCACACACAACTCACTTTAGAAGATTGATCACAATTCACTTTAGAATAAAATGTAGGAAAAATGAAAGATGAGTCATACAAGAGAGATGAACATGTAAGAATTCTAAAGGAGGATCTAAGCAAGGTCAAGCATGAGCTAGACAGAACTTGTAAATGGAACAAGTCATATGATGCACTTTCATGGCTACAAGGACACCATAGTAGCAACATAATAAGACTTGGATTTGGGAACCCTACACCTAATTGGGATCCCAAAAGCAAGTATCGTACACTTCCTGAGAACAAGATTTGCACACATTGTGGTAACACTGGTCACTATAAAAGTGAATGTACTGAAAAGTCAAAAGAAGAAAGATTTTGTTCAAGGGAAAAATAGGTTGTCAAGTTGGGCTAAAAAGGAATTTGATTAATCCTTTTGCCTATATGAAGGAACCGAAACTAGTTTGGGTTCCTAAGTCTAACCCCTTATTTCCTCTTGCAGGTCCAAGTGAAGGGAAGCAGCCAAATATGGTACATGGGTAGTGGCTGCTCAAAGCATATGATAGGAAGCAAGAACCAGTTTGATAGAATATATAAGTCCACCAAACTGTGTAGAGACCTGGCCCTGTAACAGTTTCCGCAGTACTAACTAATGAAACAGTAATTAAATGAGACACATGATTTTTACGTGGAAAAATCCCTACTCAAGGGGATAAAAACCATGACCTACACTGGTAGGATTTCAACTTCACTAACTTGCAATACACCTATTACAAGACACTTTGTAATAACTCTATTACAAAGAATTCAACCTCACTAACTTGTAATACACCTATTACAAGCCACTTTGCAACACACTTATTACAAAGACTTCAACCTATGACTAACTCTAGTTCAACACAAACTCAGCGGGTTATGTTTTGAGGTTCCTAAATAAAGCTTATAAGTAAGCATGATAGGAGTTACAATGAAGAACAAATACAAAGGTAAACCTCAACTAAGGACATACAAAGACTCGTTATGGAACTGGTCTGTAGTAGTGTTGCACTTTGTTCTTGATACACTTGTAACTTCAATGCTAGATGATGAGATCTTGAATGCTTGAGAGAATATTACAAAATGTTCAAGTGATGTTTTGTTGCAATACTCCTTGTTGATATACTTTGGATGACATCACTTGGATGATGTACACACTTGGTTGGTGCAAGGCCCTTCTCAATAGGAAGTGATTGTTGCATTGTTTCTACACTATAGCGTGCACAGTTGCAGGCAATCACTTTCCAGATGTAGAGTTGACTTTGTACTTCTATCAGGGAAACTCCATGGGATCAGGTCCCTGGGTTGGTTCTTGTACATCTAAAGTCATGCAGCTCATATTAGCTTAAGTCCATTGCTGAAGGATTACACCAAGTATGCATCGTGCCCTTTATCTGGTTCTTAACAATAAGTTTGCTAGATCATCAAAATGTAAATCTGGGAAACCTTAAACCCATCAATTTTCCCCTTTTTTGATGATGAAAAACTTTAGAAATTGACAACCATTTACAGAGCTTAATAAACCAGATAAAGTACCAGGAACTTCACAAGCTCTCCCTGACTCTATGCTTCCCACTTAATCAGATCCACTCTGCTTCAATTTTCAATTTATCTTCCCCCTTTTGGAATCATTAAAAATACATAAGCAAGAAATTAGCATAAAGAAGTCTAACCTAGTTAACTCATGCCACATGTGTGCACACAACATGATAGAAAAGAGAAGCTGAAGAAAGGCAAGCATTTTACTAGCAAAAGAGAGTTCTTGATTGATAATTTTAAAAAACACAAGCCTTTGCCATTACAGCAAAGGCGAGTTTGGACTATTTGAGACATGATCAGTACAAGTAAATTCCAATCACACCGCCACAAAAAAAAAAGGAACAACTACTACAATCATCAAAACAACAAGATAAACTGGTCACTGAAGAGTTTTCTTAAGGGGCACTGGAGGAAGAAGGTTTGGAAGAGACAACAAGGGTTTTGAGAACAAGATCCATCCGAGGATTAGCGGACATTTGCTCTTGAAGCAGTTTCTCCCTAAGGTTCTCCACTTGTTGCATGAGCTCAGCATTTTCCTTAGACAGACGAGCAACTTCTTCATTAGAAGAGCTAGAAGATCCAGATGCTCCCACAACCTGACTAAGCTGAGTCTCAAGAATGGAATTCCTTGCCTTCAACTTTCAGATTTCTTATGCGGCGTTGTTCTGAACGCTGATGAGTAGAGAAATCGTTGAGGTGCTCCCCATTCCCCCAACTTTGTCAATACATTCACATTCTTCCAGAGTGGTCTTTGAGAAGGTTTGTTTCCTGGTTCCCTTTTCGGATTGCCTAAGGGTACATTGAAAAACTTGAAGACCCGTGTGAGAAGAAACCCATACAGTAGCCCATGGTTCCCATCTTTAAAAAATTCCACTTTCTGCATGTGCTCGATCATAATGGCCGGTAAGTCTATAGAACGGAACTCATCGAGTGCCTCCATTAGGTACAGATCATACTTAGAAGTAATGGACCTCCTCTCAGCACGGGGAAGAAGAACCTTGTTAACCAATTTGAAAATAAGTTGGTACACAGGAAGAAAGGCCTTCTTGTGTACCCGTTCCCCATGCTGAACAAATTTCTCCTTCACAATGGTGTATTGGTAAAAATGAGCTTCCCACGTGTAATACTTATGATGACTCATCAATCTATGTGGAGCAATGACAACATGACAACTGGGCGAGAATTTATGAAGAGGTACGAGATAAAGAGGAACAGAACAGCATACCCACTAAGTAATCAGATACGGGAATCTCAACCTAATTGAGAAGGCGAAGAGACACAGTCAGAATGAATCAAGACGGAATAAAGGGTAGATTCGGGGATCTTCAATTAATGAGTCAAAACGTTACATAATCTTCACGCAACAGTTACGATTAATCATCGTAACATTACATTAATGCCATTATTAGCCATTAATGCTCAATCACTGAAGAGAGTAGACGTTATATTAAGAAATTCCCTATAAAAGGGAGTAAAATATAACTTGTATGGACACGTTCGAACCACTATTGAAATATACTTACTTTTTACATATCTTTCTGCTTTCTATTTACGAATTTACTTACAATTATTAGCATATTCTTTGGTTATCAGAAACTCGTGTTCTTCTTAAAATAGGCTTGGCATAGAATCTAATTCTTTGGTTAAAAAAATTGGTTCCGTTATCGGGAATCTGATAATCTATGTTTTTTCTCAAACAACATTATGTAAATTATGTCGAACGCCAACAACAACAACCAATAAAGGATTGGAACTCCAGTTCCATCACCTTCAGGTTCCCCACGAGGCTCAAGGTAACATTCCCCAGAGAGATCTACGAATAAAAATAATAATCACAATGGAAATGAACAAACAGGAGAACAAGATCCTGTAAAACAAATGGTTGGTGAATATGTGACTCAAGCCTTACAAGCTTTCATGAGGGGACT